>SRMA01024817.1:0-10081 GCA_007224835.1 Danionella cerebrum | reverse complement strand
TCTCCATTGTGAACCAATTACAAAAGATCTTTTACAATAGGATCGTATTGGAATCAACTGCCCCATTGAAATGAATGGCAGCAATGCATCTCTATGGCCCATTGTGAGTCTATGGGAAGGCTGAGCCAATCAAATTTCGGTATTCAAATTAGTTGATTAACAGCTGCCTCCAACTGCCACTTTTTGAATCGAGGAGACATTTCTCAGATGTTGACCATGCCTCAAACAAACAAACATTACAGAAGAACCGTAAGACATATCGAGATGATTCTTTTTTTGTGAGAAGCAGAAGGCCTCAATGAAGATTATGATGTAAATTTTTTAACAATATGTGGAAAATTCTAGGTGTTATGGCGAGTTATAAAATGCCTTTATTTAAAACTTTGGAGCATCATGTTCTGGGTGAAATGCATTGATCTTAATGGAGCAATTTTCTTCCCTCGTTAAGGTTTAGCCCTCCTAGTTTAAAAACCGTAGGTCATATGAAAGAAACAACTGCATCTTTGGAAAGAGGACAAATTTCTCTACTACTTTAATATAAATTTTGTGCATAAAGGGTAAAGTTTAGTTTAGGAGAGAGGAATTGATGAAGAAGTTTGAGATGAAAAAAATTAGAGTGGAAGCTAGAGTGGAGCAGAATTAGGTCAAAATCCAAATTCTTCATTAAACTTAAACTGTGATTTATTAAAATCTGTAAAAGATATGAAAAAGCTGAAAACATCTTTTAAAAGCTGAAAATGTGTTGAATTGTTTAAAATTTGAATGATTGCTCTAGCTAAAAGTATGCTGAAGTTATGAAGGTTGAAAAAAAGCTGAAGATTGAAAGAGATTTGAAGTGTTTCCCATTCATTTCAATGGGAAAAAATATTTTAAATAAAGTTAAATTTTATAAAAAGTATAAAAGTTTGAAAAGTGAAACGTAATAGCATACATGTCCTGAATAAGCTGAACATTTTGACGTTTGAATGGTGTTTCTAGGCCAAAGTATGCGGGAGTAGTTAGCGACCGGGAATAATAATAATAACTAGAAAGTGCATTTCCTAGCGGAAAATGCGTGTGAATGCAGAGAGCTGAAAAGGGAATGCTCAAATTGCTGAATTCCTTGGCTGAAGAGTGAAACATTAGAAAGTTTCAAAAGCTGAAGCTGAAACATTGTAAATTTGAAATATGTAAAGTTGAAAGTGGATGCTGAAGGGTGAAAAATTAGAAAGTAAAAAGTGTTAAAAATTAAAAGTGGGAGCTGAATGTTAAAATATTAGAAATTTGAAAGTGTCAAAAGTTGAAAGTGTCAAAAGTTGAAAGTGGAAGCTGAAAGGTGAAACATTGTAAAGTTGAAAAATATCAAAAGTTGAAAGTGTAGGCTGAAAGGTGAAACATTCTAAAGTTGAAAACGTATAAAGTTGAAAGGTGAAGCATTGTAAAGTTGAAAGTGTCAAAAATAGACAGTGGCAGCTGAAGGTTAAACTTTTGAAAGTTGAAAGTGTCAAAAGTTGAAAGTGGAAGCTGAAAGGTATAAGTAAGTTGAAATTCTGTCTAGCATTTCCCTAACCTAATATAAAGATATTGCAATTGCGTTGCTGTGGTAAAATGTCTGGTCGCTCTGGACAGGTCATTTACATAATAGATTGTTCCCAGTGTCACTATGAGTGAAACAAAACAACCCCCATGTCTCTAGCATTTTCCAAAGCTGATATAGGGATATGCCAATTTGGTTGCTATGGTCACCAGTATGGTTGCTATGGAGGGGTCGGTGACATTATATAATGTTCCCCGTGTGACTACAAGTCATTTAGACCAACTCCCGTGTCTCCCTCATTTTCCTAAGCTGAGATAGAGATGTGTCAATTTGGTTGCCATGGTAACCAGTATGGTTGCTATGGAGGGGTCAGTGACATTATATGATGTTCCCTGTGTGACTACAAGTCATTTAGACCAACTCCTGTGTCTCTGTCGTTTTCCAAAGCTGAGATAGTGATGTGTCAACTGGGTTGCTATGGTAACCTGTATGGTTGCTATGGAGGGTCAGGTACCTCAATGAATGTTCCCGGGGTCGCTATTAGTGAAAGAAACTCACCCCCATGTCTCTAGCATTATCCTAAGCTGAGATAGAGATGTGTCAATCAGGTTGCTATGGTAACCGGTATGGTTGCTATGGAGGGGTAATTGACATTATATAATGTTCCCTGTGTGACTATAAGTCATTTAGACCAACTCCTGTGTCTCTAGCATTTCCCTGGGCTGAGATAGATATGTGTCAATTGGGTTGCTATGGTAACCCGTATGGTTGCTATGGAGGGGTAAGTGACATTATATAATTTTCCCTGTGTGACTACAATTCAATTAGTCCAACCCCTGTGTCTCTCTCGTTTCCCTAAGCTGAGATAGAAATGTGTCAACTTGGTTGCTATGGTAATCAGTATGGTTGCTATGGAGGGGTCAGTGACATTATATAATGTTCCCTGTGTGACTACAAGTCATTTAGACCAACTCCCGTGTCTCCCTCATTTTCCTAAGCTGAGATAGAGATGTGTCAATTTGGTTGCTATGGTAACCAGTATGGTTGCTATGGAGGGGTAAGTGACATTATATAATGTTGCCTGTGTGACTACAAGTCATTTAGACCAACTCCCGTGTCTCTCTCTCTTTCCTAAACTGAGATAGAGATGTGTCAATTTGGTTGCTATGGTAACCAGTATGGTTGCAATGGAGGGGTAAGTGACATTATATAATGTTTTCTGTGTGACTACAAGTCATTTAGACCAACTCCCGTGTCTCTCTCATTTTCCTAAACTGAGATAGAGATGTGTCAATTTGGTTGCTATGGTAAATAATTTGGTTGCTATGGATGAGATGGTGACATCATGTTTAATCTACATTCAACCTAGATCAATATAAAACAACTCCCATGTCTCTACGATGTTCCACTTAGAAGATATTTGACATTCAAAAATGATGTTGAAAAAAATGGGTGTGGCTTGATGAAATTTTGTTAAATCATAAGCAATTATTGGCTGGATTAGTTATATGCATCCTCAATCTTGCTATGAATCTCCATTGTGAACCAATTACAAAAGCACTTTTACAATAGGATCATATGGGAATCAATTGCCCCATTGAAATGAATGGGAGCAATGCATCTCTATGGCCCATTCTAAGTCTATAGGGCAGCCTTAGCCAATCAAATTTCAGTATTCAAATTAGGCCCAGCTGGCTCCAACTGCCACTTTTTGAATCGAGGAGACATTTCTCAGATTTTGACCATGCCTCAAACAAATAAACATTACAGAAGAACCGTAAGACATATCGAGATGATTCTTTCTTTGTGAGAAGCGGAAGACTTCAATGAAGACTATAATGTAAATTTGATAACGATATGTGAAAATTTGAGGAGTTATGGCGAGTTAAAAAAAGCCTTAATGTATAATTTTCAAGCAGTATCTTCTGGGTGAAATGCATTGATCTTAATGGAGCAATTTTCTTCCCTCGTTAAGGATTAGCCCTCCTAGTTTAAAAACCGTAGGTCATATGAAAGAAACAACTGCATCTATGGAAAGAGGACAAATTTCTCTACTACTTTAATATAAATTTTGTGCATAAATGTTAAAGTTTAGTTTAAGAGAGAGGAATAGATCAAGAAGTTTGAGATGTGAAAAGTTAGAGTGGAAGCTAGAGTGGAGCAGAATTAGGTCAAAATCCAAATTCTTCATTAAACTTAAACTGCGATTAATAAAAATCTGTAAAAGATATGAAAAAGCTGAAAACATATTTTAAAAGCTGAAAATGTGTTGAATTGTTTAAAAATTGAATGATTGCTCTAGCTAAAAGTATGCTGAAGTTATGAAGGTTGAAAAAAAGCTGAAGATTTAAAGAGATTTGAAGAGTCGTCCCATTCATTTCAATGGGAAAAATATTTTAAATAAAGTTAAATTTTATAAAAAGTATAAAAGATATTAAAAAGCTGAATACAAGCAACATAGAACAAAAAAAGCTGTACATTTTGACGTTTGAATGGTGTTTCTAGTGCAAAGTATGCAGAAGGAGTTGAAGACCGAAAAGTGGGAGAATAATAATAATAAAAATAATAATAAATACGTAGGATAACAATAGTGTGAATGCCTCTGCATTCACACTAAAAAAATAATAATAAATACGTAGGATAACAATAGTGTGAATGCCTCTGCATTCACACTAATAAATACGTAGGATAACAATAGTGTGAATGCCTCTGCATTCACACTAATAATAATAAAAACTAGAAAGTGCATTTCCTAGCGGAAAATGCGTGTGAATGCAGAGAGCTGAAAAGGGAATGCTCAAATTGCTGAATTCCTTGGCTGAAGAGTGAAACATTAGAAAGTTTCAAAAGCTGAAGCTGAAACATTGTAAATTTGAAATATGCAAAGTTGAAAGTGGATGCTGAAGGTCGAAAAATTAGAAAGTAGAAATTGTTAAAAATTAAAAGTGGGAGCTGAAAGGTAAAACATTAGAAAGTTAAAGTGTCAAAAGTTGAAAGTTCAAGCTAAAAGGTGAAACATTATAAAGTTAAAAGTGTCAAAAGTTAAAAGCTAAAGCTGAAACATTGTAAAGTTGAAATATGTAAAGTTGAAAGTGGAAGCTGAATGTTAAAATATTAGAAAGTTGAAAGTGTCAAAAGTTGAAAGTGTCAAAAGTTGAAAGTGGAAGCTGAAAGATGAAATATTGTAAAGTTGAAAATATCAAAAGTTGAAAGTAGAGGCTGATAGGTAAAACATTCTAAAGTTGAAAACGTATAAAGTTGAAAGGTGAAGCATTGTAAAGTTGAAAGTGTAAAATAGAAAGTGGAAGCTAAAGGTGAAACTTTTGAAAGTTGAAAGTGTCAAAAGTTGAAAGTGGAAGCTGAAAGGTATAATATAAGTAAGTTGAAATTCTGTCTAGCATTTTCCTAATCTAAGATAAAGATATGGCAATTGCGTTGCTGTGGTAAAAAAAGTCTGGTCGCTCTGGACAGGTCATTTACATAATAGATTGTTCCCAGTGTCACTATGAGTGAAAAAAAACAACCCCCATGTCTCTAGCATTTTCCAAAGCTGATATAGGGAGATGCCAATTTGGTTGCTATGGTAACCAGTATGGTTGCTATGGAGGGGTCAGTGACATTATATGATGTTCCCTGTGTGACTACAAGTCATTTAGACCAACTCCTGTGTCTCTGTCGTTTTCCAAAGCTGAGATAGAGATGTGTCATTTGGTTGCTATGGTAACCAGTATGGTTGCTATGGAGGGGTCAGTGACATTATATAATGTTCCCTGTGTGACTAAAAGTCATTTAGACCAACGCCCGCGTCTCTCTCATTTTACTAAGCTGAGATAGAGATGTGTCAATTTGGTTGCTATGGTAACCAGTACGGTTGCTATGGAGGGGTCAGTGACATATAATGTTCCCTATGTGACTACAAGTCATTTAGACCAACTCCCGTGTCTCCCTGATTTTCCTAAGCTGAGATAGAGATGTGTCAATTTGGTTGCTATGGTAACCAGTATGGTTGCTATGGAGGGGTCAGTGACATTATATAATGTTCCCTGTCTTACTACAAGTCATTTAGACCAACTCCCATGTCTCTCTCATTTTCCAAATCAGAAAGAGAGATGTCTCAATTCGGTTGCTATGGTAACCAGTATGGTTGCTATGGAGGGGTAAGTGACATTATATAATGCTCCCTGTGTGACTACAAGTCATTTAGACCAACTCCCGTGTCTCTCTCATTTTCCTAAGCTGAGATGGAGATGTGTCAATTTTGTTGCTATGGTAACCAGTATGGTTGCTATGGAGGGGTCAGTGACATTATATAGTGTTCCACGTGTTACTACAAGTCATTTAGACCAACTCCCGTGTCTCTCTCATTTTCCTAATCTGAGATAGAGATGTGTCAATTTGGTTGCTATGGTAACCAGTATGGTTGCTATGTAGGGGTCAGTGACATTATATGATGTTCCCTGTGTGACTACAAGTCATTCAGACCAACTCCCGTGTCTCTCTCATTTTCCTAAGCTGAGATAAAGATTTGTCAATTGGGTTGCTATGGAAATTAATCTGGTTGCTATGGATGAGTTGTTGACATCATGTTGTAATCTACATTCAACTTAGATCAATATAAAACAACTCCCATGTTTCTACGATGTTCCACTTAGAAGATATTTGACATTCAAAAATGATGTTGAAAAGTGGGCGTGGCTTGATGAATTTATGTTAAATCATAAGCAATGATTGGCTGGATTAGTTATATGCATCCTTAATGTTGCTATGACTCTCCATTGTGAACCAATTACACAAGCACTTTTACAATAGAATCATATGGGAATCAATTGCCCCATTGAAATGAATGGCAGCAATGCATCTCTATGGCCCATTCTAAGTCTATGAGAAGGCTAAGCCAATCAAATTTCGTTATTCAAATTAGTTGATTAACAGCTGCCTCCAACTGCCACTTTTTGAATTGAGGAGACATTTCTCAGATGTTGACCTTGCCTCAAACAAATAAACATTACAAAAGAACCGTAAGACATATCGAGATGATTCTTTCTTTGTGAGAAGCAGAAGGCCTCAATGAAGAGTATGGTGTAAATTTTTTTAAGATATGTGGAAAATTCTATTAGTTATGGCGAGTTAGAAAAAGCCTTAATTTAAAACCTTCAAGCATTATTTTCTGGGTGAAATGTATTGATCTTAATGGAGCAATTTGCTTCCCTCGTTAAGGTTTAGCCTTCCTAGTTTAAAAACCGTAGGTCCTATGAAAGAAACAACTGCATCTTTGGAAAGAGGACAAATTTCTCTACTACTTTAATATAAATTTTGTGCATAAAGGGTAAAGCTTAGTTTAGGAGAGAGGAATTGATGAAGAAGTTTGAGATGTGAAAAATTAGAGAGGAAGCTAGAGTGGAGCAGAATTAGGTCAAAATCCAAATTCTTCATTAAACTTAAACTGTGATTTATAAAAATCTGTAAAAGATATGAAAAGCTGAAAACATATTTTAAAAGCTGAAAATGTGTTGAATTGTTTAAAATTTGAATGATTGCTCTAGCTGAAAGTCTGCTGAAGATATGAAGGTTGAAAAAAAGCTGAAGATTGAAAGAGATTTGAAGTGTTTCCCATTCATTTCAATGGGAAAAATATTTTAAATAAAGTTAAATTTTATAAAAAGTATAAAAGTTTGAAAAGTGATATGTAATAGCAACCTAGTCTGAAAAAAACTGAACATTTTAAAGTTTGAATGGTGTTTCTAGTGCAAAGTATGCTGAAGTAGTTGGCTTCTAAAAAAAGGGGGGGGATAAAAATAATAACTAGAATATGCATTTCCTAGCGGAAAATGCGTGTGAATGCAGAGAGCTGAAAATGAAAGCAGGCTGAAAGTATCTGAAAAAAATCTAAAGCTGAAAGGTGAAGCTGAAAGGTAAAATATTTGAAAGTTGAAAGTTTTAAAAGTTGAAAAGTGAAGCTGAAGGGTGAAAGATTTGAAAGTCGGAAGTTTCAAAAGTTGAAAAGTGAAGCTGAAAGGTGAAAGATTTGAAAGCTGAAAGTGTCAAAAGTTGAAAGTGGAGGCCGAACGGTGAAACATTATAAAGTTGAAAACGTATAAAGTTGAAAGAAGAAGCATTGTAAAGTTGAAAGTGTCAAAAGTAGAAAGTGGAAGCTAAAGGTGAAACATTTGAAAGTTGAAAGTGTCAAAAGTTGAAAGTGGAAGCAAAAGGTGAAACATTTGAAAGTTGAAAGTGTCAAAAATTGAAAGTGGAAGCTGAACGGTATAATATTAGTAAGTTGAAATTCTGTCTAGCATTTTCCTAACCTAAGATAAAGATATGCCAATTGCGCTGCTATGGTAAAAAGTCTGGTTGCTCTGGACAGGTCATTTACATAATAGAATGTTCCCAGTGTCACTCTGAAGGAAATGAATCAACCCCATGTCTCTAGCGATTCCCTGAGCTGAGTTAGAGATATGCCAATTGGGTTGCTATGATAACTATTATGGTTGCTATGGAAATGTCATTGACATTATCTAATGTTTCCTGTGTCACTATGAGTGAAACAAAAAAAACCCCATGTCTCTAGCATTTTCCTAAACTGAGATAGAGATGTGTCAATTTGGTTGCTATGGTAACCAGTATGGTTGTTATGGAGGGGTCAGTGACAATATATAATGTTCCCTGTGTGACTACAAGTCATTTAGACCAACTCCTGTGTCTCTCTCATTTTCCTAAGCTGAGATAGAGATGTGTCAATTTGGTTGCTATGGTAACCAATATGGTTGCTATGGAGGGGTCAGTGACATTATTAAATGTTCCCTGTGTGACTTCAAGTCATTCAGACCAACTCCTGTGTCTCTCTCATTTTCCAAAGTTGAGATAGAGATGTGTCAATTTGGTTGCTATGGTAACCAGTATGGTTGCTATGGAGGGGTCAGTGACATTATATAATGTTCCCTGTGTGACTACAAGTCATTTAGACCAACTCCCGTGTCTCTCTCATTTTCCTAAGCTGAGATGGAGATGTGTCAATTTGGTTGCTATGGTAACCAGTATGGTTGCTATGGAGGGGTCAGTGACATTATTTAATGTTCCGTGTGTGACTAAAAGTCATTTAGACCAACTCCCGTGTCTCTCACATTTTCCTAAGCTGAGATAGAGATGTGTCAATTGGGTTGCTATGGTAACCAGTATGGCTGCTATGGAGGGGTCATTGACATTACATAATGTTCCCTGTGTGACTACAAATCAATTAGACCAACTCCTGTGTCTTTAGCATTTTCCAAGGCTGAGATAGAGAATTACCAATTTGGTTGCTATGGTAAATAATCTGGTTGCTATGGATGAGTTAGTGACATCATGTTGTAATCTACATTCAACCTAGATCAATATAAAACAACTCCCATGTTTCTACCATGTTCCACTTAGAAGATATTTGACATTCAAAAATGATGTTGAAAAGTGGGCGTGGCTTGATGAATTTATGTTAAATCATAAGCAATGATTGGCTGGATTAGTTATATGCATCCTTATTGTTGCTTTGACTCTCCATTGTGATTCAATTACAAAAGCTATTTTACAATAGTATCATATGGGAATCAATTTCCCCATTGAAATGAATGGCAGCAATGCATCTCTATGGCCCATTGTGAGTCTATGGGAAGGCTAAGCCAATCAAATTTCGTTATTCAAATTAGTTGATTAACAGCTGGCTCCAACTGCCACTTTTCGAATCGAGGAGACATTTCTCAGATGTTGACCATGCCTCAAACAAATAAACATTACAGAAGAACCGTAAGACATATCGAGATGATTCTTTCTTTGTGAGAAGCAGAAGGCCTCAATGAAGATTATGATGTAAATTTTTTCAAGATATGTGGAAAATTCTATTAGTTATGGCGAGTTAGAAAAAGCCTAAATTTAAAACCTTCAAGCATTATTTTCTGGGTGAAATGCATTGATCTCAATGGAGCAATTTGCTTCCCTCGTTAAGGTTTAGCCCTCCTAGTTTAAAAACCGTTGGTCATATGAAAGAAACAACTGCATCTTTGGAAAGAGGACAAATTTCTCTACTACTTTAATATAAAATTTGTGCATAAAGGGTAAAGTTTAGTTTAGGAGAGAGGAATTGATGAAGAAGTTTGAGATGTGAAAAATTAGAGTGGAAGTTAGAGTGGAGCAGAATTAGGTCAAAATCCAAATTCTTCATTAAACTTAAACTGTGATTAATAAAAATCTGTAAAAGATATGAAAAAGCTGAAAACATCTTTTAAAAGCTGAAAATGAGTTGAATTGTTTAAAATTTGAATGATTGCTCTAGCTGAAAGTATGTTGAAGATATGAAGGTTGAAAAAAAGCTGAAGATTGAAAGAGATTTGAAGTGTTTCCCATTCATTTCAATGGGGAAAATATTTTAAATAAAGTTAAATTTTATAAAAAGTATAAAAGTTTGAAAAGTGATATGTAATAGCAACCTAGTCTGAAAAAAGCTGAACATTTTAAAGTTTGAATGGTGTTTCTAGGCCAAAGGATGCTGAAGTAGTTGACTTATAAAAAAAGGGGGGGAATAAAAATAATAATAAT
>SRMA01024816.1:0-13553 GCA_007224835.1 Danionella cerebrum | reverse complement strand
CTTTTTAAAAATGCAGTTGTTAATCTGATATGACCTACGGTTTTTAAACTAGGAGGGCTAAACCTTAACGAGGGAAGCAAATTGCTCCATTGAGATCAATGCATTTCACCCAGGAAATAATGCTTGAATGTTTGAAATTAAGGCATTTTCTAACTCGCCATAACTAATAGAATTTTCCACATATCTAAAAAAAATTTACACCATAATCTTCATTCAGGCCTTCTGCTTCTCACAAAGAAAGAATCATCTCGATATGTCTTACGGTTCTTCTGTAATGTTTATTTGTTTGAGGCATGGTCAAAATCTGAGAAATGTCTCCTCGATTCGAAAAGTGGCAGATGGAGGCAGCTGACTAATTACAGTAACTAATTTAAATACCAAAATTTGATTGGCTTAGCCTTCCCATAGACTCACAATGGGCTATAGAGATGCATTGCTGCCATTCATTTCAATGGGGCAATTGATTCCCATATGATCCTTTTGTAAAAGTGCTTTTGTAATTGGTTCACAATGGAGATTCAAAGCAACATTAAGGATCCATATAACTAATCCAGCCAATCATTGCTTATGATTTAACATAAATTCACCAAGCCACGCCCACTTTTCAACATCATTTTTGAATGTCAAATATCTTCTAAGTGGAACATCGTAAAAACATGGGAGTTGTTTTATATTGATCTAAGTTGAATGTAGATTACAACATGATGTCACCAAATCATCCATAGCAACCAGAATAATTTCCATAGCAACCCAATTGACACATCTCTATCTCAGCCCAGGAAAATGCTAGAGACACAGGAGTTGGTCTAATTGACTTATAGTCACACAGGGAACATTATATAATGTCAATGACCCCTCCATAGCAACCATACTGGTTACCATAGCAACCTGATTGACACATCTCTATCTCAGCTTTGGAAAATGCTAGAGACACAGGAGCTGGTCTAATTGACTTGTAGTCACACAGGGAACATCATATAATGTCACTGACCCCTCCATAGCAACCATACTGGTTACCATAGCAACCAAATTGACACATCTCTATCTCAGCTTAGGAAAATGAGGGAGACACGGGAGTTGGTCTAAATGACTTGTAGTCACACAGGGAACATTATATAATGTCACTGACTCCTCCATAGCAACCATACTGGTTACCATAGCAACCAAAATGACACATCTCTATCTCAGCTTAGGAAAATGCTAGAGACACGGGAGTTGGTCTAAAAATGACTTGTAGTAACACAGGGAACACTATATAATGTCACTGATCCCTCCATAGCAACCATACTGGTTACCATAGCAACCCAGTTGACACATCTTTATCTCAGCTTTGGAAAACGACAGAGACACAGGAGTTGGTCTAAATGACTTGTAGTCACACAGGGAACATTATATAATGTCACTGACCCCTCCATAGCAACCATACTGGTTACCATAGCAACCAAATTGACACATCTCTATCTCAGCTTAGGAAAATGAGAGAGACACTGGAGTTGGTCTAAATGACTTGTAGTCACACAGGGAACATTATATAATGTCACTGACTCCTCCATAGCAACCATACTGGTTACCATAGCAACCATAATGACACATCTCTATCTCAGCTTAGTAAAATCAGAGAGACACTGGAGTTGGTCTAAATGACTTGTAGTCACACAGGGAACATTATATAATGTCACTGACTCCTCCATAGCAACCATACTGGTTACCATAGCAAACAAATTGGCATATCCCTATATCAGCTTTGGAAAATGCTAGAGACATGGGGGTTGTTTTTTTCACTCATAGTGCCACTGGGAACAATCTATTATGTAAATGACCTGTCCAGAGCGACCAGACTTTTTACCACAGCAACGCAATTGCCATATCTTTATCTTAGGTTAGGAAAATGCTAGACAGAATTTCAACTTACTCATATTATACCTTTCAGCTTCCACTTTCAACTTTTGACACTTTCAACTTTCAAAAGTTTCACCTTCAGCTTCCACTTTCTATTTTTAACACTTTCAACTTTACAATGCTTCAACTTTAAACTTTATACGTTTTCAACTTTAGAATGTTTTACCTTCAGCCTCCACTTTTAACTTTTGATATTTTCAACTTTACAATGTTTCACCTTTCAGCTTCCACTTTCAACTTTTGACACTTTCAACTTTCTAATATTTTAACATTCAGCTCCCACTTTCAACTTTACATATTTCAACTTTACAATGTTTCAGCTTCAGCTTTCAAATTTTGACACTTCAAATTACAGTGTTTCACATTTTAGCTTCAACTTTCAACTTTTGACACTTTTAACTTTCTAATGTTTCACCGTTCAGCCAAGGAATTCAGCAATTTTAAGCATTCTCTTTCAGCTCTCTGCATTCACACGCATTTTCCGCTAGGAAATGCACTTTCTAGTTAGTGTGAATGCAGAGGCATTCACACTATTGTTATCCTACGTATTTATTATTATTATTTTTATTCCCCCCCCTTTTTTATAAGTCAACTACTTCAGCATCCTTTGGCCTAGAAACACCATTCAAACTTTAAAATGTTCAGCTTATTCAGGACATGTATGCTATTACGTTTCACTTTTCAAACTTTTATACTTTTTATAAAATTTAACTTTATTTAAAATATTTTTTTTACCATTGAAATGAATGGGAAACACTTCAAATCTCTTTCAACCTTCAGCTTTTTTTCAACCTTCATAACTTCAGCATACTTTCAGCTAGAGCAATCATTCAAATTTTAAACAATTCAACACATTTTCAGCTTTTAAAATATGTTTTCAGCTTTTTCATATCTTTTACAGATTTTTATAAATCACAGTTTAAGTTTAATGAAGAATTTGGATTTTGACCTAATTCTGCTCCACTCTAGCTTCCACTCTAATTCTTCACATCTCAAACTTCTTTGTCAATTCTCCTCTCCTGAACTAAACTTTACCCTTTATGGACAAATTTTATATTAAAGTAGTAGAGAAATTTGTCCTCTTTTTGAAAATGCAGTTGTTAATTTGATATGACCTACGGTTTTTAAACTAGGAGGGCTAAACCTTAACGAGGGAAGCAAATTGCTCCATTGAGATCAATGCATTTCACCCAGAAAATAATGCTTGAATGTTTGAAATTAAGGCGTTTTATAACTCGCCATAACTAATAGAATTTTCCACATATCTAAAAAAAAATTACACCATAATCTTCATTCAGGCCTTCTGCTTCTCACAAAGAAAGAATCATCTCGATATGTTATACGGTTCTTTTGTAATGTTTATTTGTTTGAGGCATGGTCAAAATCTGAGAAATGTCTCCTCGATTCGAAAAGTGGCAGTTGGAGGCAGGTGACTAATTACAGTAACTAATTTAAATACCAAAATTTGATTGGCTTAGCCTTCCCATAGACTCAGAATGGGCCATAGAGATGCATTGCTGCCATTCATTTCAATGGGGCAATTGATTCCCATATGATCCTTTTATAAAATAGCTTTTGTAATTGGTTCACAATGGAGGCATAGCAACATTAAGGATGCATATAACTAATCCAGCCAATCATTGCTTATGATTTAACATAAATTCACCAAGCCACGCCCACTTTTCAACATCATTTTTGAATGTGAAATATCTTCTAAGTGGAACCTCGTAAAAACATGGGAGTTGTTTTATATTGATCTAAGTTGAATGTAGATTACAACATGATGTCACCAACTCATCCATAGCAACCAGAATAATTTCCATAGCAACCCAATTGACACATCTCTATCTCAGCCCAGGAAAATGCTAGAGACACAGGAGTTGGTCTAATTGACTTTAGGCACAGAGGGAACATTATATAATGTTAATGACCCCTCCATAGCAACCATACTGGTTACCATAGCAACCTGATTGACACATCTCTATCTCAGCTTTGGAAAATGCTAGAGACACAGGAGTTGGTCTAAATGACTTGTAGTCACACAGGGAACATTATATAATGTCACTGACCCCTCCATAGCAACCATACTGGTTACCATAGCAACCAAATTGACACATATCTATCTCAGTTTAGGAAAATGAGAGAGACACGGGAGTTGGTCTAAATGACTTGTAGTCACACAGGGAACAATATATAATGTCACTTACCCCTCCATAGCAACCATACTGGTTACCATAGCAACCAAATTGACACATCTCTATCTCAGCTTAGGAAAAAGCTAGAGACACGGGAGTTGGTCTAAAAATGACTTGTAGTAACACAGGGAACACTATATAATGTCACTGATCCCTCCATAGCAACCATACTGGTTACCATAGCAACCCAGTTGACACATCTTTATCTCAGCTTTGGAAAATGACAGAGACACAGGAGTTGGTCTAAATGACTTGTAGTCACACAGGGAACATTATATAATGTCACTGACCCCTCCATAGCAACCATACTGGTTACCATAGCAACCGAATTGAGACATCTCTATTTCTGCTTTGGAAAATGAGAGAGACATGGGAGTTGGTCTAAATGACTTGTAGTAACACAGGGCACATTATATAATGTCACTGACCCCTCCATAGCAACCATACTGGTTACCATAGCAACCAAATTGACACATCTCTATCTCAGCTTAGGAAAATGAGGGAGACACGGGAGTTGCTCTAAATGACTTGTAGTCACACAGGGAACTTAAATGTCACTGACCCCTCCATAGCAACCGTTTTGGTTACCATAGCAACCAAATTGACACATCTCTATCTCAGCTTAGGAAAATGAGAGAGACACAGGAGTTGGTCTGAATGACTTGAAGTCACACAGGGAACATTATATAATGTCACTGACCCCTCCATAGCAACCATTCTGATTACCATAGCAACCAAATTGACATATCCCTATATCAGCTTTGGAAAATGCTAGAGACATGGGGGGTGTTTTGTTTCACTCATAGTGACACTGGGAACAATCTATTATGTAAATGACCTGTCCAGAGCGACCAGACTTTTTACCACAGCAACGCAATTGGCATATCTTTCTCTTAGGTTAGGAAAATGCTAGACAGAATTTCAACTTCCTTATATTATACCTTTCAGCTTCCACTTTCAACTTTTGACACTTTCAACTTTCAAAAATTTCACCTTCAGCTTCCACTTTCTAATTTTGACAATTTCAACTTTACAATGCTTCACCTTTCAACTTTATAAGTTTTCAACTTTAGAATGTTTCACCTTTCAGCCTCCACTTTCAACTTTTGATATTATCAACTTTCTAATATTTTAACATTCAGCTTCCACTTTCAACTTTACATGTTTCAACTTTACAATGTTTCAGCTTTTAGCTTGAACTTTCAGCTTTTGACACTTTAACTTTCTAATGTTTTACCTTTCAGATCCCACTTTTAATTTTTAACACTTTCTACATTCTAATTTTTCACCCTTCAGCAACCACTTTCAACTTTACATAATTCAAATTTACAATGTTTCAGCTTCAGCTTTCAGCTTTTGAAACTTTCTAATGTTTCACTCTTCAGCCAAGGAAGTCAGCAATTTGAGCATTCCATTTTCAGCTCTCTGCATTCACACGCATTTTCCGCTAGGAAATGCATATTCTAGTTATTAGTGTGAATGCAGAGGCATTCACACTATTGTTATCCTACGTATTTATTATTATTATTATTATTATTTTTATTGTTCTCCCACTTTTCGACGGCTAACTACTTCCCCATACTTTAAGTTAGAAACACCATTCAAACATCAAAATGTTCAGCTTCTTTTGGACTAGACTGCTCGTATTTTTCTTATTAAAATGTTTTATACTTTTTATAAAATTCAACTTTATTTAAAATATTTTTTCCCATTGAAATGAATGGGAAACACTTCAAATCTCTTTTAATCTTCAGCTTTTTTTCAACCTTCATAACTTCAGCATACTTTCAGCTAGAGCAATCATTCAACTTTTAAACAATTCAGCACATTTTCAGCTTTTAAAATATGTTTTCAGCTTTTTCATATCTTTTACAGATTTTAATAAATCACAGTTTAAGTTTAATGAAGAATTTGGATTTTGACCTAATTCTGCTCCACTCTAGCTTCCACTCTAATTTTTCACATCTCAAACTTCTTCATCAATTCCTCTCTCCTAAACTAAACTTTACCCTTTATGCACAAAATTTATATTAAAGTAGTAGAGAAATTTGTCCTCTTTCCAAAGATGCAGTTGTTTCTTTCATATGACCTACGGTTTTTAAACTAGGAGGGCTAAACCTTAACGAGGGAAGCAAATTGCTCCATTAAGATCAATGCATTTCACCCAGGAAATAATGCATGAAGGTTTTAAATTAAGGCTTTTTCTAACTCGCCATAACTAATAAATTTTTCCACATATCTTAAAAAAATTTACACCATAATCTTCATTGAGGCCTTCTGCTTATCACAAAGAAAGAATCATCTCGATATGTCTTACGGTTCTTCTGTAATGTTTATTTGTTTGAGACATGGACAACATCTGAGAAATGTCTCCTCGATTCAAAAAGTGGCAGTTGGAGGCAGCTGTTAATCAACTAATTTGAATAACGAAATTTGATTGGCTTAGCCTTCCCATAGACTCACAATGGGCCATAGAGATGCATTGCTGCCATTCATTTCAATGGGGCAATTGATTCCCATTTGATCCTATTGTAAAATAGCTTTTGTAATTGGTTCACAATGGAGAGTCATAGCAACATTAAGGATGCATATAACTAATCCAGCCAATCATTGCTTATGATTTAACATACATTCATCAAGCCACGCCCACTTTTCAACATCATTTTTGAATGTCAAATATCTTCTAAGTGGAATATCGTAGAAACATGGGAGTTGTTGTATATTGATCTAAGTTGAATGTAGATTACAACATGATGTCACCAACTCATCCATAGCAACCAGATTAATTTCCATAGCAACCCAATTGACACATCTCTATCTCAGCCCAGGAAAATGCTAGAGACGCAGGAGTTGGTCTAATTGACTTATAGTCACACAGGGAACATTATATAATGTCAATGACCCCTACATAGCAACCATAATGGTTACCATAGCAACCTGATTGACATCTCTATCTCAGCTTAGGAAAATGCTAGAGACATGGGGGTGAGTTTGTTTCAGTAATAGCGACCCCGGGAACATTCATTGAGGTACCTGACCTTCCATAGCAACCATACTGGTTACCATAGCAACCCAGTTGACACATCTCTATCTCAGCTTTGGAAAACGACAGAGACACAGGAGTTGGTCTAAATGACTTGTAGTCACACAGGGAATATCATATAAAGTCACTGACCCCTCCATAGCAACCATACTGGTTACCATAGCAACCAAATTGACACATCTCTATCTCAGCTTAGGAAAATGAGAGAGACAAGGGAGTTGGTCTAAATGACTTGTAGTCACACAGGGAACATTATATAATGTCACTGACCCCTCCATAGCAACCATACTGGTTACCATAGCAACCAAATTGACACATCCCTATCTCAGCTTAGGAAAATGAGGGAGACACAGGAGTTGGTCTAAATGACTTGTAGTCACACAGGGAACATTATATAATATCACTGACCCCTACATAGCAACCATACTGGTTACCATAGCAACAAATTGACACATCTCTATCTCAGTTTAGGAAAATGAGAGAGACACGGGAGTTGGTCTAAATGACTTGTAGTCACACAGGGAACATTATATAATATCACTGACTCCTCCATAGCAACCATACTGGTTACCATAGCAACCAAAATGACACATCTCTATTTCTGCTTTGGAAAATGAGAGAGACATGGGAGTTGGTCTAAATGACTTGTAGTCACACAGGGAACATTATATAATGTCACTGACCCCTCCATAGCAACCATACTGGTTACCATAGCAACCAAATTGGCATATCCCTATAACAGCTTTGGAAAATGCTAGAGAAATGGGGGTTGTTTTGTTTCACTCATAGTGACACTGGGAACAATCTATTATGTAAATGACCTGTCCAGAGCGACCAGACTTTTTACCACAGCAACGCAATTGCCATATCTTTATCTTAGGTTAGGAAAATGCTAGACAGAATTTCAACTTACTAATATTATACCTTTCAGCCTCCACTTTCATTTTTGATATTTTTAACTTTACAATATTTCACCTTTCAGCTTCCACTTTTAACTTTTGACACTTTCAACTTTCTAATATTTTAACATTCAGCTTTCACTTTCAACTTTACATATTTCAACTTTACAATGTTTCAGCTTTAACTTTCAACTTTTGACATTTTCAACTTTATAATGTTTTTACGTTTTAGCTTGAACTTTCAACTTTTGACACTTTAACTTTCTAATGTTTTACCTTTCAGCTCCCACTTTTAATTTTTAACACTTTCTACTTTCTAATTTTTCACCCTTCAGCATCCACTTTCAACTTTACATATTTCAAATTTACAATGTTTCAGCTTCAGCTTTTGAAACTTTCTAATGTTTCACTCTTCAGCCAAGGAATTCAGCAATTTGAGCATTCCCTTTTCAGCTCTCTGCATTCACACGCATTTTCCGCTAGGAAATGCACTTTCTAGTTAGTGTGAATGCAGAGGCATTCACACTATTGTTATCCTACGTATTTATTATTAGTGTGAATGCAGAGGCATTCACACTATTGTTATCCTACGTATTTATTATTCCGCTTCTTCTTCTTCTTCTTTTTATTATTCCCCCCCCTTTTTCCAACCCTATCTACTCCCGCATACTTTGGCCTAGAAACACCATTCAAACGTCAAAACGTTCAGCTTTTTTCAGACTAGGTTGCTATTACGTTTCACTTTTCAAACTTTTATACTTTTTATAATATTTAACTTTATTCAAATTATTCTTCCCATTGAAATGAATGGGAACTTTAAACTTCTTTCAACCTTTATAACTTCAACATACTTTCCACTAGAGAAACCATTTAAACTTTACATAAATCTACACACTTTCATCTATTAGATTTATATTTCAACTTATTTATATCTTTTATAGATTTTTATTAATCATAGTTTAAGTTTAATGAAGATTTCCGACTTTCACCTATTTCTGCTCCACTCTAGCTTCCACTCTAACTTTTCACATCTCAAACTTCTTCATTTATTCTTCTCTCCTAAACTAAGCTTTAACTTTTATGCACAAAATTCATAATAAAGTAGTAGAGAAATTTGTCCTCTTTCCAAAGATGCAGTTGTTTCTTTCATAGGACCTACGGTTTTTAAACTAGGAGGGCTAAACCTTAACGAGGGAAGAAAATTGCTCCATTAAGATCAATGCATTACACCCAGAAAATGATGCTCCAAAGTTTTAAATTAAGGCTTTTTCTAACTCGCCATAACTCCTAGAATTTTCCACATATCGTTAAAAAATGTACATCATAATCTTCATTGATGCCTCCTGATTCTCACAAAGAAAGAATCATCTCGATATGTCTTACGGTTCTTCTGTAATGTTTATTTGTTTGAGGCATGGTCAACATCTGAGAAATGTCTCCTCGATTCGAAAAGTGGCAGTTGGAGCCAGCTGTTAATCAACTAATTTGAATAACGAAATTTGATTGGCTTAGCCTTCCCATAGACTCACAATGGGCCATAGAGATGCATTGCTGCCATTCATTTCAATGGGGAAATTGATTCCCAAATGATCCTGTTGTAAAAGAGCTTTTGTAATTGGTTCACAATGGAGAGTCAAAGCAACATTAAGGATGCATATAACTAATCCAGCCAATCATTGCTTATGATTTAACATTAATTCAACAAGCCACGCCCACTTTTCAACATCATTTTTGAATGTCAAATATCTTCTAAGTGGAACATCGTAGAAACATGGGAGTTGTTTTATATTGATCTAGGTTGAATGTAAATTACAACATGATGTCACTAACTCATCCATAGCAACCAGATTATTTACCATAGCAACCAAATTGACACATCTCTATCTCAGCCCAGGAAACTGCTAGAGACACAGGAGTTAGTCTAATTGTCTTATAGTCACAAAGGGAAAATTATATAATGTCAATGACCCCTCCATAGCAACCATAATGGTTACCATAGCAACCCAATTGACACATCTCTATCTCAGCTTAGGAAAATGTGAGAGACACGGGAGTTGGTCTAAATGACTTTTAGTTACACACGGAACATTAAATAATGTCACTGACCCCTGCATAGCAACCATACTGGTTACCATAGCAACCAAATTGACACATCTCTATCTCAGCTTAGGAAAATGAGAGAGACACGGGAGTTGGTCTAAATGACTTGTAGTCACACAGGGAACATTATATAATGTCACTTACCCCTCCATAGCAACCATACTGGTTACCATAGCAACCAAATTGACACATCTCTATCTCAACTTTGGAAAATGAGAGAGACACAGGAGTTGGTCTGAATGACTTGAAGTCACACAGGGAACATGAAATAATGTCACTGACCCCTCCATAGCAACCATACTGGTTACCATAGCAACCCAATTGACACATCTCTATCTCAGCTTAGGAAAATGAGAGAGACACGGGAGTTGGTCTAAATGACTTGTAGTCCCACAGGGAACATTATATAATGTCACTGACCCCTCCATAGCAACCATACTGGTTACCATAGCAATCAAATTGACACATCTCTAGCTCAGCTTAGGAAAATGCTAGAGACATGGGGGTTGTTTTGTTTCACTCATAGTGACACAGGAAACATTAGATAATGTCAATAACATTTTTATAGCAACCATAATAGTTATCATAGCAACCCAATTGGCATATCTCTAACTCAGCTCAGGGAATCGCTAGAGACATGGGGGTTGATTCATTTCCTTCAGAGTGACACTGGGAACATTCTATTATGTAAATGACCTGTCCAGAGCAACCAGACTTTTTACCATAGCAACGCAATTGGCATATCTTTATCTTAGGTTAGGAAAATGCTAGACAGAATTTCAACTTACTAATATTATACCGTTCAGCTTCCACTTTCAACTTTTGACACTTTCAACTTTCAAATGTTTCACCTTTAGCTTCCACTTTCTACTTTTGACACTTTCAACTTTACAATGCTTCTTCTTTCAACTTTATACGTTTTCAACTTTATAATGTTTCACCGTTCGGCCTCCACTTTCAATTTCTGACACTTTCAGCTTTCAAATCTTTCACCTTTCAGCTTCACTTTTCAACTTTTGAAACTTCCGACTTTCAAATCTTTCACCTTTCAGCTTCATTTTTCAACTTTTGAAACTTTCAACTTTCAAATCTTTTACCTTTCAGCTTCACCTTTCAACTTTAGATTTTTTCAGATACTTTCAGCCTGCTTTCATTTTCAGCTCTCTGCATTCACACGCATTTTCCGCTAGGAAATGCATATTCTAGTTATTATTCTTCTCTTTTCCCACGTCAAAATTTTACAACGCTTCTCCTCCTAGCCCATTCGAGCTACAGCCACGAAACTTTCCACGGTCGTCCAGACTGTTCCCACTCGAGTTGCTATATCTCTTCGGACCGATTGGACCAGCGGTTTCCGTATAAATCGCGAATTTCGGCCCAAAAATCGCTCAAGTCATTTCCTATGGGAGACCTAGAGTGGTGATGTCATCGCCCACTCTAACTTTGAGCAAGCTCAGTCTTGTTGCTACTTGCACTGTTTTCTCAACTAAAAATTAACCTTTACACACACATTTTATACCTAAATGGTAGAGATTTTTGTCCTCTTTCAGTTGGTGCTGTTTTCATTTTTAAAAAACACACGGTTTTTACTCCAGGTGGCCTAAACCACAAGGAGTGCACTTAATTGCTCCATTCACCTCCATTCAAAAATTCTGGTGGATTCTGTTTAAAATCTCAGTCGCAGGCTATTTTTAACTCGCCATAAATCATTCACACTTTATCACAGCTTCACAAATTTACACCATTCTCTTCCTTAAAATCTTGGGATTCTAACAGTAAAAGAAATATTTCAATACCTCTGTTCATTCTTTTGTAATGTTTATTTGTTTGAGGGTATGGATTTTTCTAAAATGAGCAGTTACACAGAATCAAATGAAGGCTATTTGTAGCTCGCCATAATTTTTTTATTTCTAATCACACCTTCACAAAAATTACGGCATTCTCTTCGTTAGGGTCTTCTGCTTCTTACAAAGAAAGAATCATTTCGATATGTCTTACGGTTCTTCTATAATCTTTATTTGTTTGAGGCATGGAAATCGGATTTTCGCCAGCAGATTTGCCATCGTTTGAAAATCTGACAGTTGAGTCAGCTGACTCGTTTGAAAATCTGGCAGTTGATAACTCCAGGTGCAAGCTGATTTCAAATAAGTAAGTCAAAGGTGTCTCATAGACTTTCAATGGCCCATTGAAATGAATGGAGCATGAATCCCATAGATCCTATTGTGAAAGAACTTCTGTAATTGATTGACACTGGAAAGTCATGCCAGCATTAAGGAAGCAAATCACTTATCCAGCCCATCATTGCTTGTGAATTAACATAAATTAAGTAAGCCACACCCACTTTTTGACATAACTTTCAATGTCAAATATCTTCTAAACGGAACACAGTAGAGACATGGGGTTTGCTTTATATTATTCTAAATGAAAAGTAGATTACAACATGATGTCACTAACTCCTCCATAGCAACCAAATTGTTTACCATAGCAACTATATAGCCACATCTCTATCTTAGCTTAGGAAAATGCTAGAGACTTGGGGGCTGGTAAGCTTCACCCATACTGACAGCTGAAACATATTATGTTAATGACACCTCCACAGCAACCAGACTGGTTACCATAGCAACCAATATGGCATGTCTCTATCTCAGCTTAGGAAATCATAGAGAGATGGGGGTTGCTGTATTTTACCCGTATAGATATGGGGAGCAATATATTGGGTCAGCGACCCCTCCATAGCAACCAAACTGGTTACCATAGCAACGAATATGGGGCAGCTCTATCTCAGCTTTGGAAAGTCATAGAGACATGGGGGTTGATGTATTGACATAGGGAACAATGTGTTAGGTCACCGACCCCTCCATAGCAACAAGACTGGTTACCATAGCAACCAATTTTGCATGTACCTATCTCAGCTCAGGAAAATCATAGAGACATGGGGGTTGCTGTAATTTACTCGTATTCATATGGGGAACAATATATTAGGTCAGCGACCCCTCCATAGCGACCACACTGTTACCATAGTAACCAATATGGCGTATCTCTATCTCAGCTTACGAAAGTCATAGAGACATGGGGGTTGGTGTATTTTACTCGTGTTGACATGGGGAACAATATGTTAGGTCACTGGCCCCTCCATAGCAACCAGACTGGTTACCATAGCAACCAATATTGCATGTACCTATCTCAGCTTATGAGAATCATAGAGACATGGGGGTTGGATTATGTTATTGTTGCAGAATTGACAACATTTAAAAAAAGGTATTAACGGTACCAACGCAAGCCAACATCGAAGTTTGCGTGCAAACTTTAAAATCTAGTTTTTATTGTTCTCCCACTTTTCGACGGCTAACTACTTCCGCATACTTTGAGCTAGAAACACCATTCAAACATCAAAATGTTCAGCTTCTTTTGGACTGG
>SRMA01024815.1:0-29590 GCA_007224835.1 Danionella cerebrum | reverse complement strand
ATAAAGTTGAAAGGTGAAGCATTGTAAAGTTGAAAGTGTCAAAAACAGAAAGTGGAAGCTGAAGGTGAAACTTTTGAAAGTTGAAAGTGTCAAAAGTTGAAAGTGGAAGCTGAAAGGTATAATATACATATGTTGAAATCCTGTGTAGCATTTTCCTAACCTAAGATAAAGATATGGCAATTGCGTTGCTGTGGTAAAAAGTCTGGTCGCTCTGGACAGGTCATTTACATAATAGATTGTTCCCAGTGTCACTATGAGTGAAACAAAACAACCCCCATGTCTCTAGCATTTTCCAAAGCTGATATAGGGATATGCCAATTTGGTTGCTATGGTAACCAGTATGGTTGTTATGGAGGGGTCAGTGACATTATATAATGTTCCCTGTGTGACTACAAGTCATTTAGACCCACTCGCGTGTCTCTCTCATTTTACTAAGCTGAGATAGAGATGTGTCATTTTGGTTGCTATGGTAACCAGTATGGTTGCTATGGAGGAGTCAGTGACATTATATAATGTTCCCTGTGTGACTACAAGTCATTTAGACCCACTCAAGTGTCTCTCTCATTTTACTAAGCTGAGATAGAGATGTGTCAATTTGGTTGCTATGGTAACCAGTATGGTTGCTATGGAGGGGTCAGTGACATTATATAATGTTCCCTGTGTGACTATGAGTCATTTAGACCAACTCCTGTGTCTCTCTCATTTTCCTAAGCTGAGATAGAGATGTGTCAATTTGGTTGCTATGGTAACCAGTATGATTGCTATGGAGGGGTCAGTGACATTATATAATGTTCCCTGTGTTACCACAAGTCATTTAGACCAACTCCCATGTCTCTCTCATTTTCCAAAGCAGAAATAGAGATGTCTCAATTCGGTTGCTATGGTGACCAGTATGGTGGCTATGGAGGGGTCAGTGACATTATATAATGTTCCCTGTGTGACTACAAGTCATTTAGACCAACTCCCGTGTCTCTCTCATTTTCCTAAGCTGAGAGAGAGATGTGTCAATTTGGTTGCTATGGTAACCATTATGGTTGCTATGGAGGGGTAAGTGACATTATATAAGGTTCCCTGTGTGACTACAAGTCATTTAGACCAACTCCCGTGTCTCTCTCATTTTCCTAAACTGAGATAGAGATGTGTCAATTTGGTTGCTATGGTAACCAGTATGGTTGCTATGGAGGGTACAGTGACATTATATGATGTTCCCTGTGTGACTACAAGTCATTTAGACCTGCTCTCGTGTCTCTCTCATTTTACTAAGCTGAGATAGAGATGTGTCAATTTGGTTGCTATGGTAACCAGTATGGTTGCTTTGGAGGGGTCAATGACATTATATAATGTTCCCTGTGTTACTACCAGTCATTTAGACCAACTCCTGTGTCTCTAGCATTTTCCTAAGCTGAGATAGAGATGTGTCAATTTGGTTGCTATGGTAACCAGTATGGTTGCTATGGAGGGGTCAGTGACATTATATAATGTTCCCTGTGTTGCTACAAGTCATTTAGACCAACTCCCATGTCTCTCTCATTTTCCAAAGCAGAAATAGAGATGTCTCAATTCGGTTGCTATGGTAACCAGTATGGTTGCTATGGAGGGGTCAGTGACATTATATAATGTTCCCTGTGTTAATACAAGTCATTTAGACCAACTCCCGTGTCTCTAGCATTTTCCTAAGCTTAGATAGAGATGTGTCAATTTGGTTGCTATGGTAACCAGTATGGTTGCTATGGAGGGGTAAGTGACATTATATGATGTTCCCTGTGTGACTACAAGTCATTTAGATCAACTCCTGTGTCTCTGTCGTTTTCCTAAGCTGAGATAGAGATGTGTTAACTGGGTTGCTATGGTAACCAGTATGGTTGCTATGGAGGGTCAGGTACCTCAATGAATGCTCCCGGGGTCGCTATTAGTGAAACAAACTCACCCCCATGTCTCTAGCATTTTCTTAAGCTGAGATAGAGATGTGTCAATCAGGTTGCTATGGTAACCATTATGGTTGGTATGGAGGGGTCATTGACATTATATAATGTTCCCTGTGTGACTATAAGTCAATTAGACCAACTCCTGTATCTCTAGCATTTTCCCGGGCTGAGATAGAGATGTGTCAAATGGGTTGCTATGGAAATTAATCTGGTTGCTATGGATGAGTTAGTGACATCATGTTGTAATCTACATTCAACTTAGATCAATATAAAACAACTCCCATGTTTCTACGATGTTCCACTTAGAAGATATTTGACATTCAAAAATAATGTTGAAAAGTGGGCGTGGCTTGATGAATTTATGTTAAATCATAAGCAGTGATTGGCTGGATTAGTTATATGCATCCTCAATGTTGCTATGACTCCATTGTGAACCAATTACAAAAGCACATTTACAATAAGATCATATGGGAATCAATTGCCCCATTGAAATGAATGGCAGCAATGCATCTCTATGGCCCATTGTGAGTCTATGGGAAGGCCAAGCCAATCAAATTTCGTTATTCAAATTAGTTGATTAACAGCTGCCTCCAACTGCCACTTTTTGAATCGAGGAGACATTTCTTAGATTTTGACCATGCCTCAAACAAATAAACATTACAGAAGAACCGTAAGACATATCGAGATAATTCTTTCTTTGTGAGAAGCAGAAGGCCTCAATGAAGATTATGGTGTACATTTTTTTAAGATATGTGGAAAATTCTATTAGTTATGGCGAGTTAGAAAAAGCCTTAATTTAAAACCTTCAAGCATTATTTTCTGGGTGAAATGCATTGTTCTCAATGGAGCAATTTGCTTCCCTCGTTAAGGTTTAGCCCTCCTAGTTTAAAAACCGTAGGTCATATGAAAGAAACAACTTTATCTTTGGAAAGAGGACAAATTTCTCTACTACTTTAATATAAATTTTGTGCATAAAGGTTAAAGTTTAGTTTAAGAGAGAGGAATTGATGAAGAAGTTTGAGATGTGAAATATTAGAGTGTAAGCTAGAGTGGAGCAGAATTAGGTCAAAATCATAATTCTTCATTAAACTTAAACTGCGATTTATTAAAATCTGTAATAGATATGAAAAAGCTGAAAACATATTTTAAAAGCTGAAAATGTGCTGAATTGTTTAAAATTTGAATGATTGCTCTAGCTGAAAGTATGCTGAAGATATAAAGAATGAAAAAAAGCTGAAGATTGAAAGAGATTTGAAGTGTTTCCCATTCATTTCAATGGGAAAAAAATTTTTAAATAAAGTTTATTTTTATAAAAAGTATAAAAGATATGAAAAAGCTGAATAAAAGCAACATAGAGCAAAAAAAGCTGAACGCTTGGACGTTTGAATGGTGTTTCTAGAGCAAAGTATGCTGAAGTAGTTAGCTCCGGAAAAAGGGGGGGAATAAGAATAATAAAAAGAAAAAAAATAATAATAACTAGAATATGCATTTCCTAGCGGAAAATGCGTGTGAATGCAGAGAGCTGAAAAGGGAATGCTCAAATTGCTGAATTCCTTGGCTGAAGAGTGAAACATTAGAAAGTTTCAAAAGCTGAAAGCTGAAACATTGTAAATTTGAAATATGTAAAGTTGAAAGTGGATGCTGAAGGGTGAAAAATTATAAAGAAGAAAGTGTTAAAAATTAAAAGTGGGAGCTGAAAGGTGTTAAAAGTTGAAAGTTCAAGCTAAAAGGTGAAACATTATAAAGTTGAAAATGTGAAAAGTTGAAAGCTAAAGTTGAAACACTGTAAAGTTGAAAGTGGAAGCTGAATGTTAAAATATTAGAAAGTTAAAAGTGTCAAAAGTTGAAAGTGCCAAAAGTTTAAAGTGGAAGCTGAAAGGTGAAACATTGTAAAGTTGAAAATATCAAAAGTTGAAAGTGGAGGCTGAAAGGTGAAGCACTGTAAAGTTGAAAGTTTCAAAAATAGAAAGTGGAAGCTGAAGGTGAAACTTTTGAAAGTTGAAAGTGTCAAAAATAGAAAGTGGAAGCTGAAAGGTATAATATAAGTAAGTTGAAATTCTGTCTAGCATTTTCCTAACCTAAGATAAAGATATGGGAATTGTGTTGCTGTGGTAAAAAAGTCTGGTCGCTCTGGACAGGTCATTTACATAATAGATTGTTCCCAGTGTCACTATGAGTGAAACAAAACAACCCCCGTGTCTCTCTCATTTTCCTAAGCTGAGATAGAGATGTGTCAATTTGGTTGCTATGGTAACCAGTACGGTTGCTATGGAGGGGTCAGTGACATATGATGTTCCCTATGTGACTACAAGTCATTTAGACCAACTCCCGTGTCTCCCTCATTTTCCTAAACTGAGATAGAGATGTGTCAATTTGGTTGCTATGGTAACCAGTATGGTTGCTATGGCGGGGGCAGTGACATTATATAATGTTCCCTGTGTGACTACAAGTCATTTAGAGCAACTCCCGTGTTTCTCTCATTTTCCTAAGCTGAGATAGAGATGTGTCAATTTGGTTGCTATGGTAACCAGTATGGTTGCTATGGAGGGGTCAGTGACATTATATAATGTTCCCTAGGTGAATACAAGTCATTTAGACCAACTCCCGTGTCTCCCTCATTTTCCTAAGCTGAGATAGAGATGTGTCAATTTGGTTGCTATGGTAACCAGTATGGTTGCTATGGAGGGGTCAGTGACATTATATATTGATCTCTGTGTGACTACAAGAAAATTACACCAACCCCCATGTCTTTAGCATTTTCCTAAGCTGAGATAGAGATGTGTCAATTTGGTTGCCATGGTAACCAGTATGGTTGCTATGGAGGGGTCAGTGACGATATATAATGTTCCCTGTGTGACTACAAGTCATTCAGATAAACTTCCGTGTCTCTCTTATTTTCCTAAGCTGAGATAGAGATGTGTCAATTTGGTTGCTATGGTAACCAGTATGGTTGCTATGGAGGGGTCAGTGACATTATATAGTGTTCCCTGTGTTACTACAAGTCATTTAGACCAACTCCCGTGTCTTTAGCATTTTCCTAAGCTGAGATAGAGATGTGTCAACTGGGTTGCTATGGTAACCAGTATGGTTGCTATGGAGGGTCAGGTACCTCAATGAATGTTCCTGGGGTCGCTATTAGTGAAACAAACTCACCCCCATGTCTCTAGCATTTTCCTAAGCTGAGATAGAGATGTGTCAATCAGGTTGCTATGGTAACCATTATGGTTGCTATGGAGGGGTCATTGACATTATATTATGTTCCCTGTGTGATTATAAGTCAATTAGACCAACTTCTGTGTCTCTAGCATTTTCCTGGGCTGAGATAGAGATGTGTCAAATGGGTTGCTATGGAAATTAATCTGGTTGCTATGGATGAGTTGGTGACATCATGTTGTAGTCTACATTCAACTTAGATCAATATAAAACAACTCCCATGTTTCTATGATGTTCCACTTAGAAGATATTTGACATTCAAAAATGATGTTCAAACTGGGCGTGGCTTGATGAATTTATGTTAAATCATAAGCAATGATTGGCTGGATTAGTTATATGCATCCTTAATGTTTCTATGACTCTCCATTGTGAACCAATTACAAAAGCTATTTTACATTAGGATCATATGGGAATCAATGGCCCCATTGAAATGAATGGGAGCAAGGCATCTCTATGGCCCATTGTAGGTCTATGGGACAGCCTTAGCCAATCAAATTTCAGTATTCAAATTATGCCCAGCTGGCTCCCACTGCCACTTTTTGAATCGAGGAGACATTTCTCAGATTTTGACCATGCCTCAAACAAATAAACATTAGAGAAGAACCGTAAGACATATCGAGATGATTCTTTCTTTGTGAGAAGCGGAAGACTTCAATGAAGATTATAATGTAATTTTTATAAAGATAGGTTAAAAATTTTAGGAGTTATGGCGAGTTAAAAAAAGCCTTAGTGTATAATTTTCGAGCAGTATCTTCTGGTTGAAATCCATTGATCTTAATGGAGCAATTTTCTTCCCTCGTTAAGGTTTAGCCCTCCTAGTTCAAAAACCGTAGGTCATATCAAATTAACAACTGTATCTTCAAAAAGAGGACAAATTTCTCTACTACTTTAATATAAAATTTGTTCATAAAGGTTAAAGTTTAGTTTAGGAAAGAGGAATAGATTCAGAAGTTTTAGATGTGAAAAACTAGAGTGGAAGCTAGAGTGGAGCAGAATTAGGTAAAAATCTAAAATCTTCATAAATATAAACTGTGATTTATACAAATCTGTAACAGATATGAAAAAGCTGAAGACATCATTTAAAAGCTGAAAGTGTGTAGAATTGTTTAAAAGCTGAATGGTTGCTGTAGCTGAAAGTATGCTGAAGTTATTAAAGGCTGAAAAAGCTTAAGTTTGAAGGAGGTTTGAAGAGTCTCCCCATTCATTTCAATGGGAAAACTATTTTAAATAAAGTTAAATTTTATAAAAAGTATAAAAGATATCAAAAAGCTGAATACAAGCAACCTAGAGCAAAAAAAGCTGAACGTTTTGACGTTTGAATGGTGTTTCTAGGGCAAAGTATGCTGAAGTAGTAGGCTCCGGAAAAAGGGGGGGGGAATAAGAATAATAATAATAAATACGTAGGATAACAATAGTGTGAATGCCTCTGCATTCACACTAACTAGAAAGTGCATTTCCTAGCGGAAAATGCGTGTGAATGCAGAGAGCTGAAAAGGGAATGCTCAAATTGCTGAATTCCTTGGCTGAAGAGTGAAACATTAGAAAGTTTCAAAAGCTGAAGCTGAAACATTGTAAATTTGAAATATGTAAAGTTGAAAGTGGATGCTGAAGGGTGAAAAATTAGAAAGTAGAAAGTGTTAAAAATTAAAAGTGGGAGCTGCAAGGTAAAACATTAGAAAGTTAAAGTGTCAAAAGTTGAAAGTTCAAGCTAAAAGGTGAAACATTGTAAAGTTGAAAATATCAAAAGTTGAAAGTGGAGGCTGAAGGTAAAACATTCTAAAGTTGAAAACGTATAAAGTTGAAAGGTGAAGCATTGTAAAGTTGAAAGTGTCAAAAATAGAAAGTGGAAGCTGAAGGTGAAACTTTTGAAAGTTGAAAGTGCCAAAAGTTGAAAGTGGAAGCTGAAAGGTATAATATAAGTAAGTTGAAATTCTGTCTAGCATTTTCCTAATCTAAGATAAAGATATGGCAATTGCGTTGCTGTGGTAAAAAAAGTCTGGTCGCTCTGGACAGGTCATTTACATAATAGATTGTTCCCAGTGTCACTATGAGTGAAAAAACAACCCCCATGTCTCTAGCATTTTACAAAGCTGATATAGGGACATGCCAATTTGGTTGCTATGGTAACCAGTATGGTTGCTATGGAGGGGTCAGTGACATTATATAATGTTCCCCGTGTGACTACAAGTCATTTAGACCCACTCCCGTGTCTCTCTCATTTTACTAAGCTGAGATAGAGATGTGTCATTTTGGTTGCTATGGTAACCAGTATGGTTGCTATGGAGAGGTCAGTGACTTTATATAATGTTCCCTGTGTGACTACAAGTCATTTAGACCAACTCCCGTGTCTCCCTCATTTTCCCAAGCTGAGATAGAGATGTGTCAATTTGGTTGCTATGGTAACCAGTATGGTTGCTATGGAGGGGTAAGTGACATTATATAATGTTCCCTGTGTGACTACAAGTCATTTAGACCAACTCCCGTGTCTCTCTCATTTTCCTAAGCTAAGATAGAGATGTGTCAATTTGGTTGCTATGGCAACCAGAATGGTTGCTATGGAGGGGTATGTGACATTATATAATGTTCCCTGTGTGACTACAAGTCATTTAGACCAACTCCCGTGTCTCTCTCATTTTTCTAAGTTGAGATAGAGATGTGTCAATTTGGTTGCTATGGTAACCAGTATGGTTGCTATGTAGGGGTCAGTGACATTATATAATGTTCCCTGTGTTACTACAAGTCATTTAGACCAACTCCCATGTCTCTCTTATTTTCCAAAGTAGAAAGAGAGATGTCTCAATTCGGTTGCTATGGTAACCAGTATGGTTGCTATGGAGGGGTCAGTGACATTATATAATGTTACCTGTGACTACAAGTCATTTAGACCAACTCCCGTGTCTCTCTCATTTTCCTAAGCTGAGATGGAGATGTGTCAATTTGGTTGCTATGATAACCAGTATGGTTGCTATGGAGTGGTCAGTGACATTATATAATGTTCCCTGTGTGACTACAAGTCATTTAGACCAACTCCCGTGTCTCTAGCATTTTCCTAAGCTGAGATGGAGATGTGTCAATTTGGTTGCTATGGTAACCAGTATGGTTGCTATGGAGGGGTAAGTGACATTATATAATGCTCCCTGTGTGACTACAAGTCATTTAGACCAACTCCCGTGTCTCTCTCATTTTCCTAAACTGAGATAGAGATGTGTCAATTTGGTTGCTATGGTAACCAGTATGGTTTCTATGGAGGGGTCAGTGACATTATATAATGTTCCCTGTGTGACTACAAGTCATTTAGACCAACTCCCGTGTCTCTCTCATTTTCCTAAACTGAGATAGATCTGTGTCAATTTGGTTGCTATGGTAAACCAGTATGGTTGCTATGGAGGGGTCAGTGACATTATATAGTGTTCCCCGTGTTACTACAAGTCATTTAGACCAACTCCCGTGTCTCTAGCATTTTCCTAAGCCGAGATAGAGATGTGTCAATTTGGTTGCTATGGTAACCAGTATGGTTGCTATGGAGGGGTCAGTGACATTATATAATGTTCCCCGTGTTACTACAAGTCATTTAGACCAACTCCTGTGTCTCTAGCATTTTCCTGGGCTGAGATAGAGATGTGTCAATTGGGTTGCTATGGGAATTAATCTGGTTGCTATGGATGAATTGGTGACATCATGTTCTAATCTACATTCAACTTAGATCAATATAAAACAACTCCCATGTCTCTACGATGTTCCACTTAGAAGATATTTGACATTCAAAAATTATGTTGAAAAGTGGGCGTGGCTTGATGAATTTATGTTAAATCATAAGCAATGATTGGCTGGTATAGTTATATGCATCCTTAATGTTGCTATGACTCTCCATTGTGAACCAATTACAAAAGCTATTTTATAATAAGATCATATGGGAATCAATTGCCCCATTGAAATGAATGGCAGCAATGCATCTCTATGGCCCATTGTGAGTCTATGAGAAGGCTAAGCTAATCAAATTTCGTTATTCAAATTAGTTGATTAACAGCTGCCTCCAACTGCCACTTTTTGAATCGAGGAGACATTTCTCAGATGTTGACCATGCCTCAAACAAATAAACATTACAAAAGAACCGTAAGACATATCGAGATGATTCTTTCTTTGTGAGAAGCAGAAGGCCTCAATGAAGATTATGGTGTAAAAAATTTTAAGATATGTGGAAAATTCTATTAGTTATGGCGAGTTAGAAAAAGCCTTAATTTAAAACCTTCAAGCATTATTTTCTGGGTGAAATGCATTGATCTTAATGGAGCAATTTGCTTCCCTCGTTAAGGTTTAGCCTTCCTAGTTTAAAAACCGTAGGTCATATGAAAGAAACAACTGCATCTTTGGAAAGAGGACAAATTTCTCTACTACTTTAATATAATTTTCGTGCATAAAGGGTAAAGTTTAGGAGAGTGGAATTGATGAAGAAGTTTGAGATGTGAAAAATTAGAGTGGAAGTTAGAGTGGAGCAGAATTAGGTCAAAATCCAAATTCTTTATTAAACTTAAACTGTGATTTATAAAAATCTGTAAAAGATATGAAAAAGCTGAAAACATATTTTAAAAGCTGTAAATGTGCTGAATTGTTTAAAATTTGAATGATTGCTCTAGCTTAAAGTATGCTGAAGATATGAAGGTTGAAAAAAAGCTGAAGATTTAAAGAGATTTGAAGTGTTTCCCATTCATTTCAATGGTAAAAATATTTTAAATAAAGTTAAATTTTATAAAAAGTATAAAAGTTTGAAAAGTGACAAGTAATAGCATACATGTCCTGAATAATCTGAACATTTTGACGTTTGAATGGTGTTTCTAGGCCAAAGTATGCGGGAGTAGATAGCGACCGGGAATAATAATAAAAATAATAATAAATACGTAGGATAACAATAGTGTGAATGCCTCTGCATTCACACTAATAATAAATACGTAGGATAACAATAGTGTGAATGCCTCTGCATTCACACTAACTAGAAAGTGCATTTCCTAGCGGAAAATGCGTGTGAATGCAGAGAGCTGAAAAGGGAATGCTCAAATTGCTGAATTCCTTGGCTGAAGAGTGAAACATTAGAAAGTTTCAAAAGCTGAAGCTGAAATATTGTAAATTTGAAATATGTAAAGTTGAAAGTGGATGCTGAAGGGTGAAAAATTAGAAAGTAGAAAGTGTTAAAAATTAAAAGTAGGAGCTGAAAGATAAAACATTAGAAAGTTAAAGTGTCAAAAGTTGAAAGTTCAAGCTAAAAGGTGAAACATTATAAAGTTGAAAATGTCAAAAGTTGAAAGCTAAAGCTGAAACATTGTAAAGTTGAAATATGTAAAGTTGAAAGTGGAAGCTGAATGTTAAAATAAAGGAAAGTTGAAAGTGTCAAAAGTTGAAAGTGGAAGCTGAAAGGTGAAACATTGTAAAGTTAAAAATATCAAAAGTTGAAAGTGGAGGCTGAAGGTAAAACATTCTAAAGTTGAAAACGTATAAAGTTGAAAGGTGAAGCATTGTAGAGTTGAAAGTGTCAAAAATAGAAAGTTGAAGCTGAAGGTGAAACTTTTGAAAGTTGAAAGTGGCAAAAGATGAAAGTGGAAGCTAAAAGGTATAATATAAGTAAGTTGAAATTCTGTCTAGCATTTTCCAAACCTAAGCTAAAGATATGGCAATTGCGTTGCTGTGGTAAAAAGTCTGGTCGCTCTGGACAGGTCATTTACATAATAGATTGTTCCCAGTGTCACTATGAGTGAAACAAAACAATCCCCATGTCTCTAGCATTTTCCAAAGCTGAAATAGGGATATGCCAATTTGGTTGCTATGGTAACCAGTATGGTTGCTATGGAGGGGTCAGTGACATTATATAATGTTCCCTGTGTGACTACAAGTCATTTAGACCAACTCCTGTGTCTCTGTCGTTTTCCAAAGCTGAGATAGAGATGTGTCATTTGGTTGCTATGGTAACCAGTATGGTTGCTATGGAGGGGACAGTGACATTATATAATGTTCCCTGTGTGACTACAAGTCATTTAGACCAACTCCCGTGTCTCCCTCATTTTCCTAAGCTGAGATAGAGATGTGTCAATTTGGTTGCTATGGTAACCAGTATGGTTGCTATGGAGGGGTCAGTGACATTATATAATGTTCCCTGTGTTACTACAAGTCATTTAGACCAACTCCCATGTCTCTCTCATTTTCCAAAGCAGAAATAAAGATGTCTCAATTCGGTTGCTATGGTAACCAGTACGGTTGCTATGAAGGATCAGTGACATTATATAGTGTTCTTTGTGTTACTACAAGTCATTTAGACCAACTCCCGTGTCTCTAGCATTTTCCTAAACTGAGATAGAGATGTGTCAATTTGGTTGCTATGGTAACCAGTATGGTTGCTATGGAGGGGTCAGTGACATTATATGATGTTCCCTGTGTGACTACAAGTCATTTAGACCAACTCCTGTGTCTCTGTCGTTTTCCAAAGCTGAGATAGAGATGTGTCAACTAGGTTGCTATGGTAACCAGCATGGTTGCTATGGAGGGGTCGGTGACATTATATAATGTTCCCTGTGTGACTACAAGTCATTTAGACCAACTCCCGTGTCTCCCTCGTTTTCCTAAGCTGAGATAGAGATGTGTCAACTTGGTTGCTATGGTAACCAGTATGGTTGCTATGGAGGGTCAGGTACCTCAATGAATGTTCCCGGGGTCGCTACTAGTGAAACAAACTCACCCCCATGTCTCTAGCATTTTCCTAAGCTGAGATAGAGATGTGTCAACTGGGTTGCTATGGTAACCAGTATGGTTGCTATGGATGAGTTGGTGACATCATGTTGTAATCTACATTCAACTTAGATCAATATAAAACAACTCCCATGTCTCTACGTTGTTCCACTTAGAAGATATTCGACATTCAAAAAATGATGTTGAAAAGTGGGCGTGGCTTGATGAATGTATGTTAAATCATAAGCAATGATTGGCTGGATTAGTTATATGCATCCTTAATGTTGCTATGACTCTCCATTGTGAACCAATTACAAAAGCTATTTTACACTAGGATCGTATGGGAATCAATTGCCCCATTGAAATGAATGGCAGCAATGCATCTCTATGGCCCATTGTGAGTCTATGGGAAGGCTAAGCCAATCAAATTTCGTTATTCAAATTAGTTGATTAACAGCTGCCTCCAACTGCCACTTTTTGAATCGAGGAGACATTTTTCAGATGTTGACCATGCCTCAAACAAATAAACATTACAGAAGAACCGTAAGACATATCAAGATGATTCTTTCTTTGTGAGAAGCAGAAGGCCTCAATGAAGATTATGGTGTAAATTTTTTTAAGATATGTGGAAAATTCTATTAGTTATGGCGAGTTAGAAAAAGCCTTAATTTAAAACCTTCAAGCATTATTTTCTGGATGAAATGCATTGATCCTAATGGAGCAATTTGCTTCCCTCGTTAAGGTTTAGCCCTCCTAGTTTAAAAACCGTAGGTCATATGAAAAAAACAACTGCATCTTTGGAAAGAGGACAAATTTCTCTACTACTTTAATATAAATTTTGTGCATAAAGGGTAAAGTTTAGTTTAGGAGAGAGGAATTGATGAAGAAGTTTGAGATGTGAAAAATTAGAGTGGAAGCTAGAGTGGAGCAGAATTAGGTCAAAATCCAAATTCTTTATTAAACTTAAACTGTGATTTATTAAAATCTGTAAAAGATATGTAAAAGCTGAAAAGAGCTTTTAAAAGCTGAAAATGTGTTGAATTGTTTAAAATTTGAATGATTGCTGTAGCTGAAAGTATGCTAAAGATATGAAGGTTGAAAAAAAGCTGAAGATTGAAAGAGATTTGAAGTGTTTCCCATTCATTTCAATGGGAAAAAATATTTTAAATAAAGTTAAATTTTATAAAAAGTATAAAAGATATCAAAAAGCTGTATACGAGCAACATAGAGCAAAAAAAGCTGTACGTTTTGACGTTTGAATGGTGTTTCTAGGGCAAAGTATGCTGAAGTAGTAGGCTCCGGAAAAAGGGGGGGGAATAAGAATAATAATAATAATAACTAGAAAATGCATTTCCTAGCGGAAAATGCGTGTGAATGCAGAGAGCTGAAAGAGAATGCTTAAAATTGCTGAATTCCTTGGCTGAACGGTGAAACATTAGAAAGTTAAGGGTCAAAAGTTGAAAGTTGAAGCTAAAAGGTGAAACACTGTAATTTGAAAAGTGTCAAAATTTGAAAGCTGAAGCTGAAACATTGTAAAGTTGAAATATGTAAAGTTTAAAGTTTAAGCTGAATGTTAAAAGATTAGAAAGTTGAAAGTGTCAAAAGTTGAAAGTGGAAGCTAAAAGGTGAAACATTGTAAAGTTGAAAATATCAAAAGTTAAAAGTGGAGGCTGAAAGGTGAAACATTTTAAAGTTGAAAACGCATAAAGTTGAAAGGTGAAGCATTGTAAAGTTGAAAGTGTCAAAAATAGAAAGTGGAAGCTGAAGGTGAAACTTGAAAGTTTAAAGTGTCAAAAGTTTAAAGTGGAAGCTGAAAGGTATAATATAAGTAAGTTGAAATTCTGTCTAGCATTTTCCTAACCTAAGATAAAGATATGGCAATTACGTTGCTGTGGTAAAAAGTCTGGTCGCTCAGGACAGGTAATTTACATAATAGATTGTTCCCAGTGTCACTATGAGTGAAACAAAACAACCCCCATGTCTCTAGCATTTTCCAAAGCGGATATAGGGATAGGCCAATTTGGTTGCTATGGTAACCAGTATGGTTGCTATGGAGGAGTCAGTGACATTATATAATGTTCCCTGTGTGACTACAAGTCATTTAGAACAACACCTGTGTCTCTCTCATTTTCCTAAGCTGAGATAGAGATGTGTCAATTTGGTTGCCATGGAAACCAGTATGGTTGCTATGGAGGGGTCAGTGACATTATATAATGTTCCCTGTGTTACTACAAGTCATTTAGACCAACTCCCATGTCTCTCTCATTTTCCAAAGCAGAAATAGAGATGTCTCAATTCGGTTGCTATGGTAACCAGTATGGTTGCTATGGAGGGGTCAGTGACACTATATAGTGTTCCTTGTGTTACTACAAGTCATTTGGACTAACTCCCGTGTCTCTAGCATTTTCCGAAGCTGAGATAGAGATGTGTCAATTTGGTTGCTATGGTAACCAGTATGGTTGCTATGGAGGGGTCAGTGACATATAATGTTCCCTGTGTGACTACAAGTCATTTAGACCAACTCCTGTGTCTCTGTCATTATCCAAATCTGAGATAGAGATGTCAACTGGGTTGCTATGGTAACCAGTATGGTTGCTATGGAGGGTCAGGTACCTCAATGAATGTTCCCGGGGTCGCTAATAGTGAAACAAACTCACCCCCATGTCTCTAGCATTTTCCTAAGCTGGGATAGAGATGTGTCAATCAGGTTGCTATGGTAACCATTATGGTTGCCATGGAGGGGTCATTGACATTATATAATGTTCCCTGTGTGACTATGAGTCAATTAGACCAACTCCTGTGTCTCTAGCATTTTCCTGGGCTGAGATAGAGATGTGTCAATTGGGTTGCTATGGAAATTAATCTGGTTGCTATGGATGAGTTGGTGACATCATGTTGTAATCTACATTCAACTTAGATCAATATAAAACAACTCCCATGTTTCTACGATGTTCCACTTAGAAGATATTTGACATTCAAAAATGATGTTGAAAAGTGGGCGTGGCTTGATGAATTTATGTTAAATCATAAGCAATGATTGGCTGGATTAGTTATATGCATCCTCAATGTTGCTATGACTCTCCATTGTGAACCAATTACAAAAGCTATTTTACAATAGGATCATATGGGAATCAATGGCCCCATTGAAATGAATGGGAGCAATGCATCTCTATGGCCCATTGTGAGTCTATGAGAAGGCTAAGCCAATCAAATTTCGTTATTCAAATTAGTTGATTAACAGCTGCCTCCAACTGCCACTTTTTGAATCGAGGAGACATTTCTCAGATGTTGACCATGCCTCAAACAAATAAAGATTACAGAAGAACCGTAAGACATATCAAGATGATTCTTTCTTTGTGAGAAGCAGAAGGCCTCAATGAAGATTATGTTGTAAATTTTTTTAAAATATGTGGAAAATTTTATTAGTTATGGCGAGTTAGAAAAAGCCTTAATTTAAAACCTTTAAGCATTATTTTCTGGGTGAAATGCATTGATCTCAATGGAGCAATTTGCTTCCCTCGTTAAGGTTTAGCCCTCCTAGTTTAAAACCCGTAGGTCATATGAAAAAAACAACTGCATCTTTGGAAAGAGGACAAATTTCTCTACTACTTTAATATAAATTTTGTGCATAAAGGGTAAAGTTTAGTTTAGGAGAGAGGAATTGATGAAGAAGTTTGAGATGTGAAAATTAGAGTGGAAGCTAGAGTGGAGCAGAATTAGGTCAAAATCCAAATTCTTCATTAAACTTAAACTGTGATTTATTAAAATCTGTAAAAGATATGTAAAAGCTGAAAAGAGCTTTTAAAAGCTGAAAATGTCTTGAATTGTTTAAAATTTGAATGATTGCTCTAGCTGAAAGTATGCTGAAGTTATGAAGTTTAAAAAAAAGCTGAAGATTTAAAGAGATTTGAAGAGTCTCCCCATTCATTTCAATGGGAAAAATATTTTAAATAAAGTTAAATTTTATAAAAAGTATAAAAAATATCAAAAAGCTGTATACGAGCAACATAGAGCAAAAAAAGCTGTACGTTTTGACGTTTGAATGGTGTTTCTAGGGCAAAGTATGATGAAGTAGTAGGCACCGGAAAAAGGGGGGGGAATAAGAATAAAAAAAATAATAATAACTAGAAAGTGCATTTCCTAGCGGAAAATGCGCGTGAATGCAGAGAGCTGAAAGAGAATGCCTAAAATTGCTGAATTCCTTGGCTAAACCGTGAAACATTAGAAAGTTAAAAGTGTCAAAAGTTGAAAGCTGAAGCTGAAACGTTGTAAAGTTGAAATATAAAAAGTTGAAAGTGGAAGCTGAAGGTTGAAACATTAGAAAGTTGAAAGTGTTGAAAATAAAAAGTGTGAGCTGAAAGGTAAAACATTAGAAAGTCAAAGTGTCAAAAGTTGAAAGTTGAAGCTAAAAGGTGAAACATTATAAAGTTGAAAATGTCAAAAGTTGAAAGCTGAAGCTGAAACATTGTAAAGTTGAAATATGTAAAGCTGAAAGTGGAAGCTGAAGGGTAAAATATTAGACAGCTGAAAAAGTGTCAAAAGTTGAAAGTGTCATAAGTTGAAAGTGGAAGCTGAAATGTGAAACATTAGAAAGTAAAAAGTGTCAAATTAATAGTGGAAGCTGAAAGGTAAAACATTAGAAAGTTAAAATTGTCAAATTTGAAAGTGGAAGCTGAAACGTGAAACTTAAAAACAAATGTGACACATTGTAAAGTTGAAAATGTCAATCAATTCGGTTGCTATGGTAATAAGTAGGGTTGCTATGGAGGGGTCACAGACATAATATATTGTTATCTGTGTGACTACGAAATATTAAACCTACCCTCATGTCTCTTGCACTTCGCTAAGCTGAGTTAGAGATATGTCAATTGGGTTGCTATGGTAACACGTCTGGTTGCTATGGAGGGGTCAGTAACATCATATAATGTTCCTTGAGTGACTACAGGTAAATTACAACAACCCCTGTGTCTCTAGCATTTTCCTAAGCTGAGAAAAAGATGTGCCAACTGGGTTGCTATGGTAACCAGTATTGTTGCTATGGAGGGGTCATTGACATCATATAATGTTTCATGTGTCACTATGAGTGAAACAAACCAAACCCTGTGTCCCTAGCATTTTTCTAAGCTGAGATAGAGATATGTCAATTTGGTTGCTATGGTAACCATTTGGTTGCTATGGAGGGTTTAGTTACCTCAGTGATTGTTACCGGGGTCACAATTTTTGAAACAAACTCACCCCCATGTCTCTAGCACTTTCCTAAGCTGAGGGAGAGATGTGTCAATTGGGTTGCTATGGTAACCAGTATGGTTGCTATGAAGGGGTCAGGGACATAATATAATGTTCCCTGTGTGATTACAAGTCAATTAAAGCAACTCCTGTGTCTCTAGCATTTTTCTAAGCTGAGATAGAAATGTGTCAATTGGGTTGCTATGGAAACCAGTATGGCTGCTATGGAGGGGTCTGCTACCTCAATTAATGTTTCCGGGGTCGCTATTAGTGAAACAAACTCACCCCCATGTCTCTAGAATTTTCCTAAGCTGAGATAGAGATGTGTCAATTGGGTTGCTATGGTAACCAGTATGGTTGCTATGAAGGGGTCAGTGACAATATGTAATGTTCCCTGTTTGACTACAAGTCATTTAGACCAACTCCCATGTCTCTCTCATTTTCCTAGGATGAGATAGAGATGTGTCAATTTGGTTGCTATGGTAACCAGTATGGTTGTTATGGAGGGGTCAGTGACATTATATAATGTTCCCTTTGTGACTACAAGTCAATTAGACCAACTCCTGTGTCTCTAGCATTTTCCTAGGCTGAGATAGAGATTTGCCATATTGGTTGCTATGGTAAATTATTTGGTTGCTATGGAGGGGTAAGTGACATTATATAATGTTCCCTTTCTGACTACAAGTCATTTAAACCAACTCCCATGTCTCTCTCATTTTCCTAAGCTGAGATAGACATGTGTCAATTTGGTTGCTATGGTAACCAGTATGGTTGCTATGGAGGGGTCAGTGACATTATGTAATGTTCCCTGTGTTACCACAAGTCATTTAGACCAACTCCCGTGTCTCTAGCATTTTCCTAGGCTGAGATAAAGATTATCCGGTTTGGTTGCTATGTTAAATAATCTGGTTGCTATGGATGAGTTAGTGACATCATGTTGTAATCTACATTCAACCTAGATCAATATAAAACAACTCCCATGTTTCTGCGATGTTCCACTTAGAAGATATTTGACATTCAAAAATTATGTTGAAAAGTGGGCATGGCTTGATGAATTAATGTTAAATTATAAGCAATGATTGGCTGGATTAGTTATATGCATCCTTAATGTTGCTATGAATCTCCATTGTGAACCAATTACAAAAGCTCTTTTACAATTGGATCATATGGGAATCATTTGCCCCATTGAAATGAATGGCAGCAATGCATCTCTATGGTTGTTAAAACTGGGCGTGGCTTGATGAATTTATGTTAAATCATAAGCAATGATTGGCTGGATTAGTTATATGCATCCTTAATGTTGCTATGACTCTCCATTGTGAACCAATTACAAAAGCACTTTTACAATAGGATCATATGGGAATCAATTGCCCCATTGAAATGAATGGCATCAATGCATCTTTATGGCCCATTGTGAGTCTATGAGAAGGCTAAGCCAATCAAATTTCGTTATTCAAATTAGTTGATTAACAGCTGCCTCCAACTGCCACTTTTCGAATCGAGGAGACTTTTCTCAGATTTTGACCATGCCTCAAACAAATAAACATTACAGAAGAACCGTAAGACATATCGAGATGATTCTTTCTTTGTGAGAAGCAGAAGGCCTCAATGAAGATTATGGTGTAAAAATTTTTAAGATATGTGGAAAATTCTATTAGTTATGGCGAGTTAGAAAAAGCCTAAATTTAAAACTTTCAAGCATTATTTTCTGGGTGAAACGCATTGATCTCAATGGAGCAATTTGCTTCCCTCGTTAAGGTTTAGCCCTCCTAGTTTAAAAACCGTAGGTCATATGAAAAACACAACTGCATCTTTGGAAAGAGGACAAATTTCTCTACTACTTTAATATAAATTTTATGCATAAAGGGTAAAGTTTAGTTTAGGAGAGAGGAATAAATGAAGAAGTTTGAGATGTAAAAAATTAGAGTGTAAGCTAGAGTGGAGCAGAATTAGGTAAAAATCCAAATTCTTTATTAAACTTAAACTGCGATTTATTAAAATCTGTAAAAGATATGTAAAAGCTGAAAAGAGCTTTAAAAAGCTGAAAATGTGTTGAATTGTTTAAAATTTGAATGATTGCTCTAGCTGAAAGTATGCTGGAGTTATGAAGTTTGAAAAAAAGCTGAAGATTTAAAGAGATTTGAAGAGTCTCCCCATTCATTTCAATGGGAAAATATTTTAAATAAAGTTAAATTTTATAAAAAGTATAAAAGATATCAAAAAGCTGTATACGAGCAACATAGAGCAAAAAAAGCTGAACGTTTTGATGTTTGAATGGTGTTTCTAGGGCAAAGTATGCTGAAGTAGTAGGCTCCGGAAAAAGGGGGGGGAATAAGAATAAAAAAAATAATAATAATAAATACGTAGGATAACAATAGTGTGAATGCCTCTGCATTCACACTAATAACTAGAAAGTGCATTTCCTAGCGGAAAATGCGTGTGAATGCAGAGAGCTGAAAAGGTATTGCTCAAATTGCTGAATTCCCGGGCTGAAGAGTGAAACATTAGAAAGTTTCAAAAGCTGAAGCTGAAACATTGTAAATTTGAAATATGTAAAGTTGAAAGTGGATGCTGAAGGGTGAAAAATTAGAAAGTAGAAAGTGTTAAAAATTAAAAGTAGGAGCTGAAAGGTAAAACATTAGAAAGTTAAAGTGTCAAAAGTTGAAAGTTGAAGCTAAAAGGTGAAACAATATAAAGTTGAAAATGTCAAAAGTTGAAAGCTGAAGCTGAAACATTGTAAAGTTGAAATATGTAAAGTTGAAAGTGGAAGCTGAATGTTAAAATAAAGAAAAGTTGAAAGTGTCAAAAGTTGAAAGTGGAAGCTGAAAGGTGAAACATTGTAAAGTTGAAAATATCAAAAGTTGAAAGTGGAGGCTGAAGGTAAAACATTCTAAAGTTGAAAACGTATAAAGTTGAAAGGTGAAGCATTGTAAAGTTGAAAGTGTCAAAAATAGAAAGGGGAAGCTGAAGGTGAAACTTTTGAAAGTTGAAAGTGTCAAAAGATGAAAGTGGAAGCTAAAAGGTATATTATAAGTAAGTTGAAATTCTGTCTAGCATTTTTCAAACCTAAGCTAAAGATATGGCAATTGCATTGCTGTGGTAAAAAGTCTGGTCGCTCTGGACAGGTCATTTACATAATAGATTGTTCCCAGTGTCACTATGAGTGAAACAAAACAACCCCCATGTCTCTAGCATTTTCCAAAGCTGAAATAGGGATATGCCAATTTGGTTGCTATGGTAACCAGTATGGTTGCTATGGAGGGGTCAGTGACATTATATAATGTTCCCTGTGTGACTACAAGTCATTTAGACCAACTCCTGTGTCTCCCTCATTTTCCTAAGCTGAGATAGAGATGTGTTTTTGGTTGCTCTGGAAACCAGTATGGTTGCTATGGAGGGGTCAGTGACATTATATAGTGTTCCCTGTGTTACTACAAGTCATTTAGACCAACTCCCGTGTCTCTAGCATTTTCCTAAGCTGAGATAGAGATGTGTCAATTTGGTTGCTATGGTAACCAGTATGGTTGCTATGGAGGGGTCAGTGACATTATATAATGTTCCCTGTGTGACTACAAGTCATTTAGACCAACTCCCGTGTCTCTCTCATTTTCCTAAACTGTGATAGAGATGTGTCAATTTGGTTGCTATGGTAACCAGTATGGTTGCTACGGAGGGGTCAGTGACATTATATAATGTTCCCTGTGTGACTACAAGTCATTTAGACCAACTCCTGTGTCTCTGTCGCTTTCCTAAGCTGAGATAGAGATGTGTTAACTGGGTTGCTATGGTAACCAGTATGGTTGCTATGGAGGGTCCGGTACCTCAATGAATGTTCCCGGGGTCGCTATTAGTGAAACAAACTCACCCCCATGTCTCTAGCATTTTCCTAAGCTGAGATAGATATGTGCCAATCAGGTTGCTATGGTTACCATTATGGTTGCTATGGAGGGGTCATTGACATTATATAATGTCCCCTGTGTGACTATAAGTCAATTAGACCAACTCCTGTGTCTCTAGCATTTTCCTGGGCTGAGATAGAGATGTGTCAATTGGGTTGCTATGGAAATTAATCTGGTTGCTATGGATGAGTTGGTGACATCACGTTGTAATCTACATTCAACTTAGATCAATATAAAACAACTCCCATGTCTCTATGATGTTCCACTTAGAAGATATTTGACATTCAAAAATGATGTTGAAAAGTGGGCGTGGCTTGTTGAATTAATGTTAAATCATAAGCATTGATTGGCTGGATTAGTTATATGCTTCCTTAATGTTGCTATGACTCTCCATTGTGAACCAATTACAAAAGCTATTTTACATTAGGATCATATGCGAATCAATGGCCCCATTGAAATGAATGGGAGCAATGCATCTCTATGGCCCATTGTAGGTCTATGGGACAGCCTTAGCCAATCAAATTTCAGTATTCAAATTAGGCCCAGCTGGCTCCAACTGCCACTTTTTGAATCGAGGAGACATTTCTCAGATTTTAACCATGCCTCAAACAAATAAACATTACAGAAGAACCGTAAGACATATCGAGATGATTCTTTCTTTGTGAGAAGCGGAAGACTTCAATGAAGATTATAATGTAATTTTTTATAAAGATAGGTTAAAAATTTTAGGAGTTATGGCGAGTTAAAAAAAGCCTTAGTGTATAATTTTCGAGCAGTATCTTCTGGTTGAAAAGCATTGATCTTAATGGAGCAATTTTCTTCCCTCGTTAAGGTTTAGCCCTCCTAGTTCAAAAACCGTAGGTCATATCAAATTAACAACTGTATCTTAAAAAAGAGGACAAATTTCTCTACTACTTTAATATAAAATTTGTTCATAAAGGTTAAAGTTTAGTTTAGGAGAGAGGAATAGATTCAGAAGTTTGAGATGTGAAAAACTAGAGTGGAAGCTAGAGTGGAGCAGAATTAGGTAAAAATCTAAAATCTTCATAAATATAAACTGTGATTTATACAAATCTGTAACAGATATGAAAAAGCTGAAGACATCATTTAAAAGCTGAAAGTGTGTAGAATTGTTTAAAAGTTGAATGGTTTCAGCTGTAGCTGAAAGTATGCTGAAGTTATTAAAGGCTGAAAAAGCTTAAGTTTGAAGGAGGTTTGAAGAGTCTCCCCATTCATTTCAATGGGAAAAATATTTTAAATAAAGTTAAATTTTATAAAAAGTATAAAAGATATCAAAAAGCTGAATACAAGCAACCTAGAGCAAAAAAAGCTGAACGTTTTGACGTTTGAATGGTGTTTCTAGTGCAAAGTATGCGGAAGGAGATAGCTTCTCAAAAAGGGGGGGAATAAAAATAATAACTAGAAAGTGCATTTCCTAGCGGAAAATGCGTGTGAATGCAGAGAGCTGAAAGAGAATGCTTAAAATTGCTGAATTCCTTGGCTGAACGGGGAAACATTAGAAAGTTAAAAGTGTCAAAAGTTGAAAGTTGAAGCTAAAATGTGAAACACTGTAATTTGAAGTGTCAAAATTTGAAAGCTGAAGCTGAAACATTGTAAAGTTGAAATATGTAAAGTTGAAAGTGGAAGCTGAATGTTAAAATATTAGAAAGTTGAAAGTGTCAAAAGTTGAAAGTGGAAGCTGAAAGGTGAAACATTGTTAAGTTGAAAATATCAAAAGTTGAAAGTGGAGGCTGAAAGGTGAAACATTTTAAAGTTGAAAACGTATAAAGTTGAAAGGTGAAGCATTGTAAAGTTGAAAGTGTCAAAAATAGAAAGTGGAAGCTGAAGGTGAAACTTTTGAAAGTTTAAAGTGTCAAAAGTTTAAAGTGGAAGCTGAAAGTTATAATATAAGGAAGTTGAAATTTTGTCTAGCATTTTCCTAACCTAAGATAAAGATATGGCAATTGCGTTGCTGTGGTAAAAAGTCTGGTCGCTCAGGACAGGTCATTTACATAATAGATTGTTCCCAGTGTCACTATGAGTGAAACAAAACAACCCCCATGTCTCTAGCATTTTCCAAAGCTGATATAGGGATATGCCAATTTGGTTGCTATGGTAACCAGTATGGTTGCTATGGAGGGGTCAGTGACATTATATAATTTTCCCTGTGTGACTACAAGTCATTTAGACCAACTCCCGTGTCTCTCTCATTTTCCTAAGCTGAGATAGAGATGTGTCAATTTGGTTGCTATGGTAACCAGTATGGTTGCTATGGAGGGGTAAGTGACATTATATAATGTTCCCTGTGTGACTACAAGTCATTTAGACCAACTCCCGTGTCTCTCTCATTTTCCTAAGCTGAGATAGAGATGTGTCATTTTGGTTGCTATGGTAACCAGTATGGTTGCTATGGAGGGGTCAGTGACATTATATAATGTTCCCTGAGTGACTAAAAGTCATTTAGACCAACTCCCGTGTCTCCCTCATTTTCCTAAGCTGAGATAGAGATGTGTCAATTTGGTTGCCATGGTAACCAGTATGGTTTCTATGGAGGGTCAGTGACATTATATAATGTTCCCTGTGTGACTACAAGTCATTTAGACCAACTCCCATGTCTCTAGCATTTTCCTAAGCTGAGATAGAGATGTGTCAATTTTGGTTGCTATGGTAACCAGTATGGTTGCTATGGAGGGTTAAGTGACATTATATAATGTTCCCTGTGTGACTACAAGTTATTTAGACCAACTCCCGTGTCTCTCTCATTTTCCTAAACTGAGATAGAGATGTGTCAATTTGGTTGCTATGGTAACCAGTATGGTTGCTATGGAGGGGTCAGTGACATTATATGATGTTCCCTGTGTGACTACAAGTCATTTAGACCAACTCCAGTGTCTCTGTCGTTTTCCAAATCTGAGATAGAAATGTGTCAACTGGGTTGCTATGGTAACCAGTATGGTTGCTATGGAGGGTCAGGTACCTCAATGAATGTTCCCGGGGTCGCTAGTAGTGAAACAAACTCACCCCCATGTCTCTAGCATTTTCCTAAGCTGAGATAGATATGTGTCAATCAGGTTGCTATGGTTACCATTATGGTTGCTATGGAGGGGTCATTGACATTATATAATGTTCCCTGTGTGACTATAAGTCAATTAGACCAACTCCTGTGTCTCTAGCATTTACCTGGGCTGAGATAGATATGTGTCAATTGGGTTGCTATGGAAATTAATCTGGTTGCTATGGATGAATTGGTGACATCATGTTCTAATCTACAATCAACTTAGATCAATATAAAACAACTCCCATGTCTCTACGATGTTCCACTTAGAAGATATTTGACATTCAAAAATGATGTTGAAAAGTGGGCGTGGCTTGTTGAATTAATGTTAAATCATAAGCATTGATTGGCTGGATTAGTTATATGCATCCTTAATGTTGCTATGACTCTCCATTGTGAACCAATTACAAAAGCTATTTTACAATAGTATCATATGGGAATCAATTGCCCCATTGAAATGAATGGCAGCAATGCATCTCTATGGCCCATTGTGAGTCTATGGGAAGGCTAAGCCAATCAAATTTCGTTATTCAAATTAGTTGATTAACAGCTGCCTCCAACTGCCACTTTTGAATCGAGGAGACATTTCTCAGATGTTGACCATGCCTCAAACAAATAAACATTACAGAAGAACCGTAAGACATATCGAGATGATTCTTTCTTTGTGAGAAGCAGAAGGCCTCAATGAAGATTATGATGTAAAAATTTTAACGATATGTGGAAAAATCTAGGAGTTATGGCGAGTTAGAAAAAGCCTTAATTTAAAACTTTGGAGCATACTTTTCTGGGTGAAATGCATTGATCTTAATGGAGCAATTTGCTTCCCTCGTTAAGGTTTAGCCCTCCTAGTTTAAAAACCGTAGGTCATATGAAAAAAACAACTGCATCTTTTGAAAGAGGACAAATTTCTCTACTACTTTAATATAAATTTTGTGCATAAAGGGTAAAGTTTAGTTTAGGAGAGAGGAATTGATGAAGAAGTTTGAGATGTGGAAAATTAGAGTGGAAGCTAGAGTGGAGCAGAATTAGGTCAAAATCCAAATTCTTCATTAAACTTAAACTGTGATTTATAAAAATCTGTAAAAGATATGAAAAAGCTGAAAACATCTTTTAAAAGCTGAAAATGAGTTGAATTGTTTAAAAGTTGAATGATTTCTCTAGCTGAAAGTATGCTGAAGATATGAAGGTTGAAAAAAAGCTGAAGATTGAAAGAGATTTGAAGTGTTTCCCATTCATTTCAATGGGAAAAATATTTTAAATAAAGTTAAATTTTATAAAAAGTATAAAAGTTTGAAAAGTGATATGTAATAGCAACCTAGTCTGAAAAAAGCTGAACATTTTAAAGTTTGAATGGTGTTTCTAGGCCAAAGGATGCTGAAGTAGTTGACTTATAAAAAAAGGGGGGGAATAAAAATAATAACTAGAATATGCATTTCCTAGCGGAAAATGCGTGTGAATGCAGAGAGCTGAAAATGAAAGCAGGCTGAAAGTATCTGAAAAAAATCTAAAGTTGAAAATTGAAGCTGAAAGTTGAAAGATTTGAAAGTTGGAAGTGACAAAAGTTCAAAGTGGAAGCTGAAAGACTAAACATTAGAAAGTTGAAAGTGTCAAAAGTTGAAAGTGGAAGCTGAAAGGTGAAACAATGTAAAGTTGAAAATATCAAAAGTTGAAAGTGGAAGATGAAATGTGAAACATTATAAAGTTGAAAATGTACAAATTTGAAAGTGGAAGAAGAAAAGTGAAACAGAAAGTTGAAAGTGTCAAAAGTTGAAAGGTGAAGCATTGTAAAGTTGAAAGCATCAAAAGTAGAAAGTGGAAGCTGAAAGGTGAAACATTTGGAAAGTTGAAAGTGTACAACAGTTGAAAGTGGAAGCTGAAAGGTAAAATTTTAGTAAGATGAAATTCTGTTTTGGACAGGTCAAATACATAATAGAATGTTCCCAGTGTCACTCTGAGGGAAATGAATCAACCCCCATGTCTCTAGCATTTCCCTGAGCTGAGTTGGAGATATGCCAATTTGGTTGCTATGGTAACCAATATGGTTGCTATGGAGGATCATTGACATTATATATTGATCTCTGTGTTACTACAAGAAAATTACACCAACCCCCATGTCTTTAGCATTTTGCTAAGCTGAGATAGAGATGTGTCAATTTGGTTGCCATGGTAACCAGTATGGTTGCTAAGGAGGGGTCAGTGACATTATATAATGTTCCCTGTGTGACTACAAGTCATTTAGACCAACTCCCGTGTCTCTAGCATTTTCCTAAGCTGAGATAGAGATGTGTCAATTGGGTTGCTATGGTAACCAGCCTGGTTGCCATGGAGGAGTCCGCTACCCCAATGAATGTTTCCAGGGTCACTATTAGTGTAACAAACTCACCCCCATGTCTCTAGCATTTTCCAAAGCTGAGATAGGGATGTGTAAATTGGGTTGCTATGGTAACCAGTATGGTTGCTATGGAGGGGTCATTGACTTAATATATTTTTCCCTGTGTGACTACAAGTATAGTAGACCAACTCCCGTGTCTCTCGCACTTTCCTAGGCTGAGATAAAGATGTGTCAATTTGGTTACTATGGTAACCAGTATGGTTACTATGGAGGGGTCAATTACATCAGTGAATGTTCCTGGTGTCACTATTAGTGAAACAAACTCACCCCCATGTCTCTAGCATTCTCCTAAGCTGAGGTAGAGATGTATCAGTTGGGTTGCTATAGTAACCAGACTGGTTGCTATGGAGGGGTCAATGGCATCATATAATGTTCCCTGTGTGACTACAAGTCAATTAGACCAACTCCCGTGTCTCTCACACTTTCCTAAGCTGAGATAGATATGTGTCAATTGGGTTGCTATGGTAGCCAGTATGGTTGCTATGAAGGAGTCATTGACACAATATATTGATCCCTGTGTGACTACAAGTCATTTAGACCAACTCCCGTGTCTCTCTCATTTTCCTAAGCCGAGATAGAGATGTGTCAATTGGGTTGCTATGGTAACCAGTATGGTTGCTATGGAGGGGTCCGCTACCTCAATGAATGTTTCCGGGGTCGCTATTAGTGAAACAAACTCACCCCCAGGTCTCTAGCATTTTCCTAAGCTGAGATAGATATGTGTCAATATGGTTGCTATGGTAACCAGTTTGGTTGCTATGGAGGGGTCAGTGACAATATATAATGTTCCCTCTGTGACTACAAGTGACTTAGACCAACTCCTGTGTCTCTCGCATTTCCCTAAGCTGAGATAGAGATGTGTCAAATTGGTTGCTATGGTAAATAATCTGGTTGCTATGGATGAGTTAGTGACATCATGTTGTAATCTACATTCAACTTAGATCAATATAAAACAACTCCCATGTCTCTACGATGTTCCACTTAGAAGATATTTGACATTCAAAAAATGATGTTGAAAAGTGGGCGTGGCTTGTTGAATTAATGTTAAATCATAAGCATTGATTGGCTGGATTAGTTATATGCATCCTTAATGTTGCTTTGACTCTCCATTGTGAACCAATTACAAAAGATCTTTTACAATAGCATCGTATTGGAATCAATTGCCCCAGTGAAATGAATGGCAGCAATGCATCTCTATGGCCCATTGTGAGTCTATGGAAAGGCTAAGCCAATCAAATTTCGTTATTCAAATTAGTTGATTAACAGCTGCCTCCAACTGCCACTTTTCGAATCGAGGAGACATTTTTCAGATGTTGACCATGCCTCAAACAAATAAACATTACAGAAGAACCGTAAGACATATCGAGATGATTCTTTCTTTGTGAGAAGCAGAAGGCCTCAATGAAGATTATGATGTAATTTTTTTAACAATATGTGGAAAATTCTATTAGTTATGGCGAGTTAGAAAAAGCCTTAATTTCAAACATTCAAGCATTATTTTCTGGGTGAAATGCATTGATCTCAATGGAGCAATTTGCTTCCCTCATTAAGGTTTAGCCCTCCTAATTTAAAAACCGTAGGTCATATGAAAGAAACAACTGCATCTTTGGAAAGAGGACAAATTTCTCTACTACTTTAATATAAATTTTGTGCATAACGGTTAAAGCTTAGTTTAGGAGAGAAGAATAAATGAAGAAGTTTGAGATGTGAAAAGTTAGAGTGGAAGCTAGAGTGGAGCAGAAATAGGTGAAAGTCGGAAATCTTCACTAAACTTAAACTGTGATTAATAAAAATCTATAAAAGATATAAAAAAGTTGAAATGTACATCTAATAGAAGAAAGTGTGTAGATTTATTTAAAGTTTAAATGACTTCTCTAGTGGAAAGTATGCTGAAGTTATAAAGGTTGAAAGAAGTGAAAGTTTAAAGGAGGGTTGAAGAATATCCCCATTCATTTCAATGGGAAGAATAATTTGAATAAAGTTAAATATTATAAAAAGTATAAAAGTTTGAAAAGTGAAACGTAATAGCAACCTAGTCTGAAAAAATCTGAACGTTTTGACGTTTGAATGGTGTTTCTAGGCCAAAGTATGCGGGAGTAGTTAGGGTTGGAAAAAGGGGGGGGGATAATAAAAAGAAGAAGAAGAAGAAGAAGCGGAATAATAAATACGTAGGATAACAATAGTGTGAATGCCTCTGCATTCACACTAATAATAACTAGAAAGTGCATTTCCTAGCGGAAAATGCGTGTGAATGCAGAGAGCTGAAAAGGGAATGCTCAAATTGCTGAATTCCTTGGCTGAAGAGTGAAACATTAGAAAGTTTCAAAAGCTGAAGCTGAAACATTGTAAATTTGAAATATGCAAAGTTGAAAGTGGATGCTGAAGGTCGAAAAATTAGAAAGTAGAAATTGTTAAAAATTAAAAGTGGGAGCTGAAAGGTAAAACATTAGAAAGTTAAAGTGTCAAAAGTTGAAAGTTCAAGCTGAAAGGTAAAACATTAGAAAGTTAAAATGTCAAAAGTTGAAAGCTAAAGCTGAAACATTGTAAAGTTGAAATATGTAAAGTTAAAAGTGGAAGCTTAATGTTAAAATATTAGAAAGTTGAAAGTGTCAAAAGTTGAAAGTGGAAGCTGAAAGGTGAAACATTGTAAAGTTGAAAATATCAAAAGTTGAAAGTGGAGGCTGAAAGGTGAAACATTCTAAAGTTGAAAGTGTCAAAAATAGAAAGTGGAAGCGGAAGGTGAAACTTTTGAAAGTTGAAAGTGTCAAAAGTTGAAAGTGGAAGCTGAAAGGTATAATATAAGTAAGTTGAAATTCTGTCTAGCATTTTCCTAACCTAAGATAAAGATATGGCAATTGCGTTGCTGTGGTAAAAAGTCTGGTCGCTCAGGACAGGTCATTTAAATAATAGATTGTTCCCAGTGTCACTATGAGTGAAACAAAACAACCCCCATGTCTCTAGCATTTTCCAAAGCTGATATAGTAATATGCCAATTTGGTTGCTAAGGTAACCAGTATGGTTGCTATGGAGGGGTCAGTGACATTATATAATGTTCCCCGTGTGACTACAAGTCATTTAGACCAACTCCCGTGTCTCCCTCATTTTCCTAAGCTGAGATAGAGATGTGTCAATTTGGTTGTTATGGTAACCAGTATGGTTGCTATGGAGG